>PVHX01011619.1:0-63230 GCA_004024805.1 Geosciurus inauris
AGAATCAGACTGAGAGAATTACTCCTAGGTCTGTCCTTTATAAAAAATTCTAATCATTTCTTTCTTTACATTTTCATTCTCTTTGCCTTTTTGTTTTAAAATATGAAAGTTTGGGAAATATTATTTTCCAGCCTTTTATTGCTGTTTCTGAGAGTGGAAGGAAGAGTCAAGTTTGTAGTCTTTGGAGCTCTTTTTCCCCCCTCCTTTTTAATAGACTCTTCTTAATGAACATGATATTTTCTTGATTATCTCTGAATATATAAATTTGTTTTTTTAAAGTTGTCTTTCTTTTCTTTAAGTTATATTTTCCTCCAGGAAAATTTTTCTTTTCAGAAAATTTTTCTTTCTCTTTTATATAGCTTATTGTCTTGGCTGTTATATTAATTAGCATCAGGGTCAGTTGCTGGTAACAGAAAAGAACATACAAAATTGGAATGACTTTCCATGATGTCAGTCCCCAGCCCCTGTTTTTAAGCTTCACTATATATGGATTCCATTCCCAAGATCAACTCAATGACGACCCAGCCATTGCATCTACATTTGTTGAGAAAGCATGCATAGGGGAATAATGGCATACTATTTCCAAGAAGATGAACACACCACTACTCATCACATCATCATCTTATACTTCCAGGGCAGCTAGAAAATATGATCTTTATTTTGAATAGCCATATAACTTGCTAAAAATAAGGGTTCTGTAACTACAGAAGATAAGAAAGATTGGGTAATGGAAGATATCAAGCATCAATGCTACATGTGTTGGTTTATCTTGAGAAGGGACTGGATCTATGGTACCACTTGTCTCTATTTTCTAAATTGGACTGGTTTTCTCCACGTTTCTTCTCTGGGTGAGAATTTTGATAGCTCTGCTGTAGTGAACAAGTCATGTCATCTTCTTGAAGTTCTTTTAGGGTCACAGCATAGTCAACCAGCTATCAGGTTGTGCCCTTTATGCTAGAATAAGAGTTCAATCTTGGGTACCAATCAGTACTGCTGGAGCCCAGGTGTTTCCCTGACTATTCATTTAGCATCTTCATTAAGTACTGGCTTAAAGTACTCCTTCCTGTTCTGTGTCTAGAGGTGCTGTAGTCAAATGGGATGCGGAACATTTAAATTACATGGTGTTCCAACCTATTTCCCCCTTATTTTCAGTCTTGCATTAATTCCTTGGTTCCATATTGCCCCAAAATGCTAAAAAATGACTACAGGTTGAAAAATTGTCCAGCATAGCTTCAGTGCTGTTTGCTTCTGCTTTATCTTCAGAATGCTTTTTAAATCTCCCATCGTACTTTTATCACAACTATTATTATGTTTTGTTTATGATACTTAAATTTTTTTTTTAATTCACAGGGATCTTGAGGAGGAAGGGAGATAAATATATGTGCTCCACTTGTCAGTCTCTGACTCTTAGGAATGGAATTCTAAAATAAGAGACAGGAAAAATTAAGGAGCATAAAGGAGAAAAGAAAATATAGAACAGAAGTAGAAAATGTTGGAGGAAATGACAGAGAGGTGCTGATTAGCTCCTAAACTAGTCAATGAATCAAATACTCATAAACTGTCTATCTTAAATTTATTATAGATAAATTAACTAATTTAATCCTCTAAAAATTTAGATCAGATCACTTTATTTGCATGTGAGTTGGCTTTATGCAAACTTTTCTCTTTCAGTATTAGTGTCCTATCCTCCTGTGGCCAAGAAACAGAATGTGACAGAAGCTAGGCCAGTTTCAGGAATCTACCTTGGAATCTGAATTTTCAGTTGCAAAGCAAAAGGCATTAAAATGTTTGGCATTTATTTCATAAGAGCAGAAGTCTTCTGTCATGACAATTTCTATCAAAAAAAAAGAAATCACTGTTTTGGTTTCTGCTCCTCTTAACCTCAGAATCTACATTGATTCTTGTCAGGTCCCAATCCCTGCTGTGTACATTCTTGTCCATTTTCCAGTGGACAAGAATTTCCCAGCCAGGCTACAGTAAAGATTTATTGCTTGGAATTATGTCCTCACTGATACAGATTTGGTACCAGAGGCTGCACTGTGGACAAATGACCATAAGGGACATGTGAAGTCCTCAGGTGTGGTCATCCACACTGAGCTAGAGTAATGAAGCCTTGGTTCTTGTTCTTGTCAAGAAAACACAGCAAAACACGATGCCTTTGGTCAAATAGCAAATAACTGAGACCGTTGGTGTTGAGGATAAAACTCTCACAGACCATGAAGTTGCCACCAAAGATCATTATAAAACAATGATGAGTTCAGGACTTTGGGGTTGAGTTCCTGCTTTTGGTAACATTAGATAATTTAAAGTAGAGAATGAAAGTTCAGAAAAATAAGTTCTGTTCTCAGAACACAGAATACAACAGGGACCTTTGTATAACTACCTTGAAAGAAGTCTAGTGATTTAATCACAGGAAGAACTGATTGTATAGCTCAGGCAGACCATCTATATGAGTGTCAGAGCTTCCAGAAAAGAGTGCTACTTTAACAATGGAAATGTGGGTATCTGGGCATATTCAGGAGACTTGAGGTAACCTAATGTCCCTAATCCTATTAAGCCTCTTACATAGGGGAGGTATTTTTGCTAGAAAATTTCCCTCTATCTGATATAGCTGTTCTTTCCCTATATGAAGATGCTAATCTTCTGCTTGAGGTTATTTTCTTGAAAGAAAAACATGTTATTTTCTACGTAACATTCAGATCTGTAACTAGGACGGGATCCCATCATGTCCTGGGGAACAAAATGATAAAAGTTAAACTTTGAGAAGCTTTGTGTACAAACACACACACATACACACGCACACACATATGGAATTTATTAGCTTATATCAGCATAACTCTAGGGACATTATTATCCTTCAGAATGGATATGGGTTCTTCAACAAAAGGAATGGAACGTATCATTAGAAATAATAATTTTGCCAAATGGTGGCATTTTCCAGAGGCTATGGATTCCACGTGGTGTTTTGGGTGACTGAGTGCACTCAACTCAATACTTTACCGGTTAATGAAAAGGAAGTTGTGTTTTAAACATGGTTTAATTTAGAGGAAGAAATATGAAGACCTTCAGAAACAGGAATGGTAGGGTGTTTTTATTGTGTATGCATCACTTTCTGACTACGCCCCCTAAGAGATTCTGAAAATTTTTCCTTCATCAAAGATTTTTAATCTGAAAAGGAAAATGCCAAAGCTTTTATAAATTCCTTACTAATTTCTTTCCTAAGACTAAAAATGCTGGTGGGAGGTGTTATACCCTGACATGGACACTGTGACTCCAACAAAAGTGCAGTACTCCTGGATAAGAGGCCAAGTTATTAAATCTCAGAGGCAGATTGGGTATTTTTTACTATAATATACAGTCATGCCATTGTGTTACTTAGAATGGCATGATCTACACAGATCTCAGACTGTAATTAATTGGCTCAGGTTCAAATGTTATTATTTTAAAAATTAGCAGATTGAACAGCATGAGAAAAAGGATTACACCAAAACAGAACCATTAATATGAAGGTGCTAAAACAAAATGGATAAAGAAGTTGGACACCAACTGATGTATAACAGAAATTATAAACAAAAGTTGGTTCTTTGTATACTTTGAGTTTAAAAACATGCAATGTGTACTCATTGAAAACAACAATAACTATATCTAAATTTTAAGCCAAAGAAATACAGATTAGATGCCAAACAAGGTAGTTCTGGTTTTCAAGGCAGGTCCTGAAGAATTTCCAAGGTTGCTTAAGTGTCCAGAGTTTTAATCATTTCTCAGACCCTCAGCTTTCAAGGATGCTCTGCCTTAGCACTGGTGTGCCTGAGTGCTGTGCCCTAGCCTGCTGCTTCTCCTTTTCCAGCCCCCTTTCATTTTATTAAGTCCTACCCAAGAAAGGAACAATTTGAAAATGTCCAGTTTGAAAACTTTTTGCATCTTAAAAGCTGTATCTGTAACACTACAAGTGCATACTGTGAATCTTTCACCTATCCTTTCTCAAAGATAACTATTTATTTACTCAGGTAATCGCACTAGGGAAAGTAGTATATTCAAAACTGTTGGATTCTTAGGTAGTACATGCTAATTCTGAGTTAGTGCTAATTTCTAGGGGTCCAGAACACCATATTAGATTTCAGGTAAGTGAATTGTTTCTTTTCTAAAAATTCAAAAATAGATTTAGTAGACCCTGAGTTCATTATACATTGAATTATCCTGAGTGTATAAATGCATGCAGACAAATAGCATTTTTCAGTTGTCACCTGATCTGGGGAATAAAAGTTACCATAGAGGAGGGATGCAAGGGGGAAGCTCTTGAGAATCTTCTTTCATGCAGCAATTTCCCTGAATCAGATCATTGAAAGGATTTGCTAGATTCTAGTGAGGTTCACCCAGAAAGATTTCCTGTGGGCAAAAGATTTACAGTAGCAGATACAAAAGCACAAGGCAACTTCAGGTTGGTCTTTTGTCTTCCTGTCGTTGTGCAGGATGGCAGAATGGAGTTCATCTCCAGAACAAGTTTCCCAAGGGATCTTTTCCATTCCACCGACTTTACAAACTAGGCTATGTAACTGGGTAAACAAGTGCAGATTAGAAACCTATATATTTTTAATAAACAATGTAGACCAGCTAGAATAAAGTACATTCAGGGGAGTTTCAGACATTAAACTGCTATGGTTGGAATATAGTTTGTGCCCCCCAAAATGCATGTTAAAATTTGATTGTCATGTGGCAGTGTTGGAAGTTTAAGTGATGACTCAGTGTTAAGAGGGATTGATGTTTTTCTTGGTGGATGGGATTACTTCTGAATGAGTGGGTGGTTATAAAGGGAGGCTGCCCCTCTACTTCCCCTCTTCTGCATATTTCCACTTACTCTTCTGCTTTTCAGCCACGTTAGGATGCAGCACAAGCTGCCTCCTCTCAGACTTTCAGCTTCCAGAATAATGAGCTAAATAAGAGCTAAATAAAATTCTTGCCTTTATAAACTACCCAGTCTTGAGTATTGTTATTATGGCAAGGGAAAATAGAACAAGACAACAGCACATTCTGTATCACTGGCTTGTACATTTAATTCCTCTTTGGTTGGGCATCCCTGGAGATAAACACAAAGCTACCATAGCTAGACTTAAATTCTCTTATCATCTCATAAAATATCATCCTGGATTACCATACTGATAGGTATTCTAATAAGGCTGAAAACAAAACAAAAAAAAATAGCTGTCACCTGCCCTGCATTGGAGCTATAAATACATGCCAAAAGGAATAATATGTATCTTATTAAAATACAAGTCTTTCATTTCAGTGAAATTTTTTAAAGGGGTGGTGTTTGGATGGTTGAATACTCCAATGTAGAGGAAATTTTGTTGAAAATTTTCCATCCAATCAAAATACTTATTTGCCTATTTTAAATTTTGAAGACTGATATGAATTATGGCTGATATGAATTATGGCCTCTTATGATTTCCATGACTGTATCCTATCATGAGATAATTTGGGCCATAATTTTCTAGTCCCAGAATCTGCATTGATATTTGCTCTTCTCATATCAGATTTTCTGAACTCACAGTGTTTTTTCTAAGTTCCTGATATCATTCATTTCAATTTTTCTAAAGGTAGACAGTTGATTTTTATTACTTAAAACAACAACAACAACAACAACAAAACACTACTAATTTATGTGATGATTAAGAAATTATTAGATAATACAAATTAAATAACAAAATTTAATTAAAATACTAATTAGTGGGTGTTAATTGCAGATAATACCAGTAATAATGAACATTTTAGAATATATGTGCTTTCTAAAGTAAGCATTGAAGCTCTAAAATCAATTAAGAAATTGCATTAAAGAGCATGCATAACAATTACATTTATTTTCTATTGTCACATAGATCTTTGATACAATTAGTTTAAAAAATTGAGGTCAAAATATTTTATTTAGCTGGGCATGGTGGCACAAACCTGTAATTCCAGCAACTCTGGAGACTGAGGCAGGACGACTGTGAGTTCAAAGCCAGCCTCAGCAATTTAGTGAGACTGTCTCAAAATAAAATATAAAAAAGAGTTGGAGATGCTCAGTGGTTAGGTGCCCCTGGGTTGAATCCCTGGTACATGTATATATTTATTACTATATATATAATATATATATTATATATATTTGATATATGTAATATCATTTGATATATATAATATCAAATGATGGTATGTTTCTGACCTGGTCCAAAACATTGTAAAATATTTTTGAGGTTCAAACATTTTATATTTGTATAGCTAATTGGATGGAGAAGTCTAGCCAATATGTATTGATCTTGCATAAACAGTGCACTGCACTAGTTACTCTAAGGTAAAACAAAAAAAGTCGTTTGCTTATTGATGTTTGCAAGTAGTAATTTTCATACTAAAGTTAGAGTGGAAAGACTATAGATTTTACCAAAAAGTATAGCACTCTTATAATTGTCATAAGTGTTTTGCAGTTAAAAGAATTTATGAAAATAGCTTTTAAGATGCCATCAAATAGAATCAGCAAATAACTTTTGAACTGGGCATTTTCAAATTGTCCCTTTGTTTGGAAGGATGATGAAATGAAAAGGGACTGGAGACAGAGAAGCAACAGGCTATGGGCACAGCACTCAGGCACACCAATATTAGGATGAAGCATACTTGAAGGCTGAGGGTCTGGGGACATTCAGGATCCAAACTATAGCAGGTGGATATTATATGTATATAGCTGTATATTTATTTTTTCTATCCAGCTACTTATGTGCACACAAATGTCACTTAAAATATTGAGAAGTGTTAATATTTTTCCAATGTATTTCAGAAATAAATCTTCTCATTTTCCAAAGATAAAATAGTAACTGTATAAGCAAGAAGAATTCTAAATTCATGAACAAAACATAAAATATAATCATATTTTTAAAAGACTGTTATAAAAGATGGCAAGCATCACATTTGGTAAAATTCTACTAAACCTTCCAGTATAGCCTCACAGGAAAATAACTTATTAGGTATAAAGTTATCTATATAAGTTGAAGTAGATGTAACAGAGATGTAAAAATAAAATAGCAGTGCTAAGTATTGGATTTGGAAGTCTAAGTTCATCCATCCATCCATCCATCCATCCATCCATCCATCCATCCATCTATACAATCAGGTATTCTGCTAGAGTGAGAGTATCAAGGTAAGTTATATCTTAGCGAATTCTAAAAATGAAGATAGACATGCTAAAGAGAAAAGAATTTCTTTGCTTTTAAGCTTTATGACATCTGCATTAGCAAGACAGAGATCTAAGCTAATGCCCTTGCTTTCTTATTGACCTAAATTCTAGACCATCCTTTAGAGCCTGTTTCCTATCTGCTTTTTAATCTTTCCTAATTCTCTCTGCTCTTGACTAATTTCTTCTTTAAGGTCTCCATATACCATGCAGATCTGACTTGCTACTGTGGTGCTGATCTCACATCTTTCAGTTCACATCCTATTAGTTAACCTGCTTTCCATCAGCTTGCATAACTGGTTAGTTCAGTGAAACCTGGCACAGCACTGCACAATATTGTGGTGAATTCTCTTCCCTGGACCCTTCTAGTCCTAGGTTACAGTACTATGTGATAAGTCCATAAAGATGACATCAAAATCAATACCCAAAGGAGGGTCCATCTAACGACTCAGGACTCCATGGAAGTCTTAGGAGGTCTTAAGAGATTACACAAAGAGGAAAATGTTTGTAATATGATTTTGAGCCTTGAAAAATGAGTAGAGATATGTCAGGGGTATTGAGGGAAATAGAATGGAAGAAAACCAAGGTTAATTTGATACATAACAGGGAGCTATGAACGATGATCCCAGCCCTAAAGCAATAGCACTCTAAAATTTTAAGCTGCAACCAAGATATTAAAAACCTGAAAGAATAATATAAAGAACATTAATTTAATTTAGAATTATAATTGGAGTAGATGTTTCTTTTAAAGTATTATAGATGCTCCTCAAGAAAATTGAAATAAATTTATTATTTTAAAATGAAATTTGTAAACCATGAATCCTTTGTGGGTGGAATTGGTTATTTACAAATATATTCTACAAAGAAACTTGGTCTACCTGACTCCCAAGCTTTTCTCCTAACTCACACTGTCTTTAATTAACTTCTCTTCCTTTGATATCTCACACTCATTAAGTATTCACATTACTACAGTTTCCTTTCCATGAAGAGATTCCTAAGTGCATGGAAAGCGTGATGAGATTAACTGACATGAATATTTAAGTTCTCCTGGAAATTATATTCTCACCATAAAGTAATGTGCTGACATTTTGATTTATGTATCAGCATGTGTGAGTTTGGTTATTTGGTCTTAAAGCTTTTACTAAGACCAATCACTCTTGAATATGCTGCTGAGTTTCTAGAGCTACAGATCTGGAGAGTAGATATCTAAGCAAAGTGGGCCATTTGGAAAGAACCATCTTTTGAAGACTGGTGTAGTGACCATTGACTTCTCTTAGTGATATTGCTAACTTGGCCCTCCTAATTAATGCAATAATTATAGATTCATGTGATTTATTAAAACTTTCTAGGTACCATGAGGAACTATAAGAGATAAAGTAGAATATCAATAACACTTTATTAGTAATTCTCTTAGTTTGTGTTGCTATGACAAAATACCATAGAATGTGTATTTATAAATAATAGCTTATATAAACTAAATCACAGTTAACTTATAAATCACAGTTTTGAAGGCCAGAAGTTCCAAGATAAGTTTATCAGCAAGTTTGGCTTCTGACAAGGGACTGATCTTTGCTTCCAATATGGTGCCTGTTGCTGTTTCCTCTGGAGGATATGGATGCTGTGTGTGGGTGAAAGAGATGAGCCCACTCCTTCAAGATCCATACACCTATCCATAATGGTTCTGCCTTTGTGCCTGAATCACCTCCTAATGGTCCCACTTCTTAATAGTATCACATTAGTGATTAAGTTCAACATATGACTTTTGGAGAACACATTTAGACCATAGTAATAGTCTAACCAGGAAAGCAGATTGGACACTAAAAAACAAAGTATTAAAAAAAAACTTCAGTGATTTTATGAACAATATTTTTATACATTTATTTTATTTACTTATTTTCATGTGGTGCTGAGGATTGAACCCAGAGCCTCATATGTACTAGGCATGTGCACTAACACTGAGCTACAACCCCAGCCCCTCGTGAACCATTTTAGTATTAACATCTTTATATTTTTTTCTCTGAGAGAATCAGGTAATTGGGGATTTATTATCTGTCACATTGGCCACTAACAATGCATTCCACAGGCAGCTAACTACAAGGAGTGCAATTAACCCAGGGCCCATGTACTGTGTTTTGAAATTTGTGGCTCCCATGCCTCCTATGATGGTTTCCAGACACAGCAAGAGTACTAAAGTCAATCAGTTCCCGAGACCTAGCTTTCTCTGAAGACCAATTTTTGCTGAAGAATTCTCATAAGGCTTTCCCAAATCTACTGTTATTCTAGGATACTTCTAGTTAACCTTTTCTTCTTCCTCTCTCTTCCATTTGAAGTCAAAGTTGTATCACAGTCCCATGGCTCACTTAGCTTTTTCCAGCTCCCTTCTTGTTTTCTTTCAAACAGGCATTTATACAAATAAAATCCTTACATGCTTACCCATGTCTACATCAGATTCTTGAGAGACCCTGACCAACACTTGTAAAACCTCTCCTAAATTCTCTTCAACATGTTATGTCATGATATACAAGGTCAGAATTCCAACCAGTAGAGTCTAGCTCTTCCTGAAGCAGAACATTGAATGGCATATCATCTTGTCTACTTAAAAATGACCCAGAATGGGCAGAACTCTGTAATAACCAGGCGAATATGATTTCCTGGACAGTAAAGGTCAATTTACTTCAGTGCTTTCTCAATGATTTATGAGCAGCATGATGGAGGTTACACTTGCAGAGGCATAGTCACAAAGATTTGCCCTCAGTAAGGATAGCCTGGTCTTTTCCACTGCTCACCGTCTGTTTTGCATGCAGCAATGAACAACTCCATGTTCCCTACCCTGGGAAGGCCAACCTATTAGCTAATAGTAAGTTGGTCGTAATATCTCCTTTCTATCACAGAGGAGGCAGTGTTTTGTCTTAACCAAATAGACGTGTATTCTATTTACTGATATTCCTTTCCTATTGACCATGCTTCTGATAGCAGCAGCATCCTTGGACTTATAAATGCCTTGTGTATGGCCACAATACAAGTGTCAAGAATTGTTTTGTTTGTTTGTTTTGTTTTTGATGTTTATGGATGCATTGCTTTTGCCTATAATCTATTATTCAGCTATATATATATATATATATATATATATATATATATAAAATTATGGAAAGAAACAAATGAAGACTCAGAGTTCCAACTGGGACACATTACTTTCTAAGTTTGGAGTGTTGTCTTGCAGGATATATCTGTACTCTGAACCAGGAATCAATGTATGGTGCTGTCTCACAGAGCCAGGATTCTAGGGTCCAAGAACCCAAAGATAGAAGTGACACTACTTGACATTGCATATCATAACTGATTTGCATAATTTTACTACTCAACAACATAACTCTAGAATGTGCTCAGTAGAAGTTCTTAGTACCAAAAAGAGAAATGATTCTACTAGAAGACCCAACTTCACTTACATGGAATTGGATGCTAAGACCACCAGATGGTGTTTTGGGCTCCTCCTACAGGGTGTGGTATTAAATAGGATGATGGATCTTGACTATCAAGATAAAGGAAAAACTAGGACAAAAGCCAGGGGAGTCCTAAAGTGCCTTTCAGACTTTTGTGTCTAATGGCTAGAGCCATTAGACAATCTCATACATTTTGGAACACCAAGAACCCATATGCATTTGGAATGAACTTTCAAGTTATTCTATCAGGTAAAGAACCTTGACCACCTGAGGTACTAAATTAAAAAATGAAAGAAAACATACAGTGGAGAGGGAAAACTATGCATACTTACATTTATTCATGCATAACATATTACAGAAACAAACTTGAACCTCTCTAGAATTTTGAGATGCAATCATCCCAGAACTTGAGAGAGAATGAATATTACTAAGTGGTCTTGCACTTGGGCATGCATGTAGTTAACAGATGAGATTTTTGGGGTGACCCTTTTGGGGATGATATGGTCATGGTTTTGGTTGTATAAACAAGAAATGCTCTATGTGAGTATAGGAATAATGGTGTGTGCTGATGTCAAGCAATCAGAGGGGTTGATTATGATGAGAATTTGCCATTCATTTTGGTCACCTGGCACTTGAACTTTCCACCTATATTTAAGAAATCTTGTGTTCTGCAAAGAGCCCACTTTCATTTATAGAAGCTTAATATGCTAAGAAGTTACTTTCCCAGACTCCTGCAATGACGGCATGGACACATTGCCAGTTTTAGCCAGTTATATATCTCTGTTTTATATTCTGAACAAGAAGCGAGTCATGTAAAACTCATAAAGCCCGGCAGGACTGGAAAGCCTGGGAGCAGTGGTTACCTTATACACAGTTTTCAGAACAGAACCATGTAGGACTCAGGCCATTAGTGAAGAACTTAGAAGTACATGGTGAGGGATGGGTGTATTCAAGGCCACCACCCATCTGTCAGTTGACCTTACTGTTTGAGAGGATTAGCCCTTCTCTGTTTCGTGAAGCTACCTGCAGATGTGCAGCATGTACACAGCTCTGTTGAATTACCTGAGTGCTCCCAGCTAATAAACCATGGAGCTGAGATTTTTTTTTTCATGCATTCTGACTCCAAAGTCCTTGCACTCAATCATTATGCTCTACTAACTTTGACGAGTTGTGTCTCAAAGATGGGAACAGTCCCAGTGAAGGGAAGCTGTCTCTTAGCACCTCTTCCAAATCCCATCCTTAATATAGTCTCCATATTATCTGATTGGTTACCATCAACTGATAATAGCAGTCAATTTGACTAGCAGGCTGAAATCTTCCTATAATTTTTAAACATCTGTCTAAAGCCACCTATACCTCTCCATCATTATTTTTTGCACTTGCCCATTATGGGTATATACACTAACTTGTTTCCTCTTTCCAGAAACTTGGTCTCCGAAGCCTATTCAGCCTGACTTTCACCACTGGAATCATTACTGCTTCTCTTTCCTGCCTCCTGGAACTCCTGGTGTGCATCTTTCATTGTTCAGTTTGGCTTTTTGTCAATCCCAACAACTCGTGTAACAGTACTTTTTAGTTCATCTGGAAACTGCTTTTGAGATGGCGGAAAGTTTTATGGAAAAAAGGGACACGCAATTCTGACTAGGCAATTTTAACAGAATAAGAGCTTACCACAAATAAGGTGGATTTTATTTACTTAATTTTGCACAAAATTCATAGATTGAAGGCATATTTTTGGTAAACAGAATTTTGCTCCATTAATGATTTCTACTGATTTTCTAATGAAAAAAAAATATTAATGTCTCACTTGAAATACATAATAAGTCTCAAAAGTTCTCCAAATCATATCTCCTTTTTAAAACTGACTGAGAGTTGAAATAGAGACAGTGGGGCTGTTGAAGATTTAAGAAACTACCACTGTTAGCACTCTCAGTAGAGAGTTCATTGTGTAAGTCATTAAACATGGAGATTCCAAAAGAGTACCTCTGTGTCACGTTTCACTGCTCCAACAACACAATGAAGGGAGAATAAAATATTTTCAAGAAACCTGACATTCAATATATTTATTTCAGTGTTTCCATTGTCTCCTTCATCACTTTCTGTTCCAGAGAGAAAAAGTTGAAAATTGCGATAGAAAACTGCAGATGTTTTCCAATGGCTTATCCTTCTAAAATATTGATGAGATTTATAATGAAAATATTTTTCATTTTTTTCCCTATTAGTGTCACCAAATCTAGCTGAGGAGATGATTATTTAATAAAGTAAAAAGCAGAGCATATAGTCAGCTCATAGAAGCTACAGGTGCTGAAGAGGATGTACTGACAGGGAGAGGAAGAGGCTTTTAAATGAAATTGAGCTGTGAAAGTAAAACAAAATTTTAAAAAGTTAATTATAAAAAAAGAAAAGAAAAAGTCAACTATTAAAAGCAAGACACAGCATCCATAAAAATAGCCTATTATATGAAATGTTTTGTAAGTGTTGCTTCTGAAGACATTTGGTTATGAAGACCTAGTTGTATGTTTTAGTCAGCTTGTTTGCTGCCATGACTAAAGGACCTGACCAGAACAATTTTAAGAGAGGAAAGGTTTATTTGGGGGTTCACAGTTTCAAAGGTCTCAATCCATAGACAGCAGGCTCTATTCCTTGGGGCCCAAGGTAAGGCAGAACAACATGGTGAGAGTATGGTGGAGGGAAGCAGCTTATATAACAATGAGGAAGCAGAGAAAGAGATTTCCATTTGCCAAGCACAAATATGTACACCAAAACTTCACCCCAAGGCCCCACCTCCTCCCGCCACACCTTACGTGCCTTCGGTCACTTAATTAATTAATTAATTAATCACTTAATTAATTCCATCAGGTGATTAAATCACTGATTGGGTTAAGTGTCTCATAAACCAATCATATCTTCTCTGAACTTTCTTGCATTGTCTCACCTGTGAGCTCCTCCCGCCACACCTTATGTGCCTTCGGTCACTTAATTAATTAATTAATTAATTAATCACTTAATTAATTCCATCAGGTGATTAAATCACTGATTGGGTTAAGTTTCTCATAAACCAATCATATCTTCTCTGAACTTTCTTGCATTGTCTCACCTATGAGCTTTTGGGGGACACCTCACATCGAAACCATGACATTGTATTTTTGGAAATTGAGTCTATAATCAATTTCACTAAAGTATAAATTGTCTAGGAGAGACACTATTATGACTGCTAAAAAGAGAAGAAGGCAGAGGATAAAGAAGTCTCTACCCAGTGTACCCCAGCTGGGTCCAGAGAAGCTAGGGCTAAGAGTTGCTAGAGTAATACAAACCTACAGATAGCCAAAATCTAGTGGACATGCCATTTTTTAAGAAAATTAGAACACTATAGTTATATGTAATAGTTTGTTTCATCCCAACAAAATCATTCATGCAGGGCATTTTATTTCAGTTCATGATCTCTTCTTCTCCTTCCCCTACCTCATTCCCTTTCCCCTACATTCTTCTTCCTCTGATGATCTTCCATTCACTCATCAATCTTTTTTTGATTGGTTCTTCCTGCTTAAAGGTGAAATTTCCTGTGATATTTTTATATGTGCACATACCATGATTTTAAAAAATTCATTCCACATTCCCTCCTCCTTCCTGTCCCTCCATCCCTCTCAATCTCCTTCTTCTTCTCTATTGATCTTCCCTATATCTTTATGATCTCTGATCCTCCCTTCTGTCTTTCCTTTATTTTACTCTGGCTTTCACATATGAGACAAAACAGTGGACACTTGTTTTTCTGAGACTGACTTATTTCTCTTAGCATGATATTCTCATGATGTTACATCCACTTGTCAGCAAATGCCATAATTTCATTCTTTATAGCTAAAATTCTATTGTGTATATATACCACAATTTCTTAATCCGTTCATCTATGGACAGGCATCTGGGTTGATTCCATAATTTGGTGAGTTGTGCTGCTATAAACATTGATATGACTATCTTGCTATAATATGCTGATTACAGTTCTTGTGAATAAACACGAACAAGTGGAACAGCTGGGTCATGTGGTGTTGCCATTCCTAGTTTTTGGAAGAATTTCCATATTGCTTTCCAGATTGGCTGTATTAGTCTGCAGTCTCCCACCAACAATGTATGAGTGGAACTTTTCCCCACATCCCCACCAGCTTTTATTATTTGTGTTCTTGATAATTACCATTCTGACTGGAACAAGATGAGATCTTAGTGTTTTGATTTGCATTTCCCTGATTGATAGAGATGTTGCACATTTTAAAATATATGTGTTGGCCATTTGTGTTTCTTCTTTTGAGAAATGTCTGTTTAGTTCTTTTGCCCATTTATTGATTGGGTTATTTGGACTTTTTGTTTTTGGTGTTAAGTTCTTTGAGTACTTTATATATTTTGAATATTAATCCCTAGTCAGAGGAACAGCTGGCAAAGATTTGTCCCTGTTCTGTAGGCTCTCTTTTCACATTCTTAGTTGTTTCCTTTGCTGTGAAGAAGCTGTTTAATTTGGTGGCATCCCACTTATTGATTATTGGTTTTGTTCCTGAGCATTTGAGGTCTAGTTAAGGAATTCAGGACCTACACCAATGTTATGGAGTGTTGGTCCTATGTTTTCTTCTAGCAGTTCTCAAGGTTTCTGGTCTAATGCCTAAGTCTTTGATTCACTTTGATATGACTTTTATGCAGCGTGAAAGATGGGGATCTAGTTTCATACTTCTACATATGGATCTCCAATTTTTCCAGCATCCTTTGCTAAAAAGGATGTCTTTTCTAACATATATTTTTGGCAACTTTGTCAAGCATCAGATAGCTGTAAGTAGGTGAGATTGTCTCTGTGTCTTCTATTCTGTTCCATTTGGTTGGACGTGTCTTTTAAGGACAGCTGACTCTTTTCTAATTCTGCACTCACCAGCAGACTTTCTGATCTACAATTTACTTCCTATGTTGAAAAAGGAAGTTATGTCCTAAAGTCAGTGGTCAGGATTTGTTGCCTCATCAAACACAGATTTGAACATAAATTGGCAATTTGTTGTGTAAACCAGTCTTTTTAGCATTTTGGTTAATGTAACTAAGTTTTTTCTTCCTGATTACTTCTTGGTGAGCTGGTAAATATTTGTCTTTAAATCTGCAAAAACATATAGAGCTGGTGTTTCCGGCCCAATGGTGACTCTCCACAGAACATTCAAGAGCAACATACTTCAATATCTCTGCTATTCAGTGAGTATTACAGGCACTTAATTTTTCTAGTTTGCCAACTTGAAAAGATATAGGGATTATTAAATAAGTTGAAATTCAGTGATTTGAGTCTGCAATACACAGAATGATAAACCAATACACAGAATGATATACCAATACACACACACACACACACACACACATACTCCAATCATTACATTGAGAAATATAATTATCACCACAGAAACAAAACTTTTAAAAGTCCTATGCTCTTTATAATCCTTTTACAATAATAAGCTATAAATAATTACAAATTTTAACTCAGACCTCAATGTCCCCAAAACTTTATTTTTCACATTGCTGGTTACATTCCCAGCCTGATTTTTAGAACAAGGTTTTGATACATTTTTAAAACTTTTTTCAAATGGGAATCTTATATTTCTTTTGTTCATTACTCCAATAAAAAGTGTAAACTATAAACTATTTATTACAATATTCCTTTAAGTTTACCCAAAATCATTAGTTATGCTACTGGGTGTCACTTCTGTCCGCTGAAAATACAATGCTAAACAAAACACTCAGGTCTTTTGAACATTACGCTCTCATGGGGGGAATGGGAGACAGATAATGAATAAGTAAACAAGACGATTTCAAGGCTATGAATAAAATAAAACAAGGCATCTAATTCCGGTGATGTGTATGTGTGTGCGCACATGCTCAGATGTGCACTTTGGATGTTTGTTTCGATTGCATAGTGAGAGAAGGCTGTTGTGTGAAAGTGACTTTCAGCTGAAACCTAAATGAGTGACAGAATGAAAAGGTCAGCACAGGTGTGGGAATCAGCATCACAGGTCAGTGAAATAGGGCAGGCTAAGCCCTAGAGATGGAACAGAGTTGGGGCATTGACTCTGGTGCCTCCCATGATGCTCCAGTTTTGGTGTTGGCTCCTTGCTCTGCTGGAGTGTGAATTGTATTTGTGACTTACTTCTAATCAATAGAAGATGACAAAAGTAATGCATGCCACTTGTGTGATTATTTATATGATATGAGTCCATCTTGCTATCAGACTTACTCGAATTTCTCTTATTTCTTGCATGTCTATCTAAGCAACTCAGTGAGACCCTGTCTCTAAATAAAATACAAAATAGGGCTGGGGATGTGGCTCAGTGGTCGAGTGCCCCTGAGTTCAATCCCTGGTACCAAAAATAAATAAATAAAATAAATTTAATTTATTTTGTGGGTTTTGGAAAAGCAAGCTTCCATTGATCCTACTGCCACAGGAAACTGAATGTTTCCAAAATACATCCTTGGGAAAATAGATTCTTCTCTTGTTGAGCCATCAGATGAGAATGCAGCCCTGATGAGCCCCTTGATTGCAGCCTTGCTGAGACCCTGAAGAACTGGCTAAGCCTTGCAGCTCACAGGAACCATGAGATAATAGATGTACTAGCAGTTTCAAGTTGTGAAGTTTGTAGCAATTTGCTGGAGAGCACAGAAGTTGAATCACTGCGCAACAGTCAGAACACACATTTGATTTGTGGGTAGTGATTCAGGTGGGGAGAAGAGAAGGTAGAGAGGTAACGACTTAGACCATTGGGCAATGGTAAGGAAACTGGATTATGTCATGGGTGTTAGAACATCACTAGGGAAACTGAAGCAAAAAAGTAGAATGATCCTTTTGATATGTTTAAAAGGTCTCTGGCTACTTGTGATGGATGGATGACAGGTAGACCCGAGTGGGCTTGGAGATTTCTCAGAAGACAATTGCATTTATTAGTCTAGGTGTACATACCTTGTTCTTTTTTTTTTAAATTAATTAATTAATTTATTTATTTATTTTTATGTGGTGCTGAGGATCGAACCCAGGGCCTCACGCATGCAAGGCAAGCACTCTACCACTGAGCCACAATCCCAGCCCCACATACCTTGTTCTTAAGGGGGAGTATGAGTTATATCTGTGACTTGTTTCTAGCCAATAGAACATGACAAAAAGAATGCATGTCATTCCCATGAGAGATTTGATAGTAGAGAGAATGGCTTAAATCAGGGAAGTAGAAATGGAGTGTGATGAGAAAGGAGAAGTCAGGAAAATTTTTGAATGCCAATTTTTCTAAATCCTAGACATTTGGATTCAGTGACTGGAAGCATGGTGGGGTCTTTTACAGAAATGGATAAAGCTGAGAGATGTGCAGATGGGAAACTCAGGTGGAACAGACAAAGGGAAAATCCATGGTGATGTTTGGACAGGTTAAATTTCAGATGTCAATTAGATATTCAGAGGGAAGATAGCAAAGAAGCATTTGAATAAACTCAGAGATTTATATTTGGGAGTAGAAGAGATATAAAATTAGAATGCTGATTGTAGTTAAAAGCAGGAAGGGATCAAAATTATTAAAAGAGGGAGGTATTAATATGCTACATAATAAGAAAATATATATATATATACATATACTTTCTTTTGAGAACAAAAATAAAGAATTTTGCTTTGACAGCATCTAAACCAATAGGATATTATCATTATGTTCAACAACATTTATAAAACAAATATGAATTATGTACTGAGTATTTGCTTGGAATTTTGACAGTGGAAGTAATGTAGATAGGGTCAAACCTAGGCTCACTCAAGTCCCACTCTGTGGCCAGCCCCTTCAAGAGGGGCTGCTCATTTCCCTTGTCACTGCCCCTGTTTCTACTTGAGCCACTGATCCACCCCAGAGGAACCTGCTCTAATGGTCTCCCTTCACCCCTTACTGGGTTTGTGTGATCTCTTTGCCTCCAGACTTTCAGTCAGTAGTCCTAACTATTTACATAGCAATTTAAATTTATTTTATTTATTTATTTTTGGTACCAAGGATTGAACTCAAGGGCACTCGACCACTGAGCCACATCCCCAGCCCTATTTTGTATTTTATTTAGAGATAGGGTCTCACTGAGTTGCTTAGTGCCTTGTTTTTGTTGAGGCTGGCTTTGAACCCACAATTTTCCTGCTTCAGCCTCCTGCACTGCTGGGATCACAGGCCACCGTACCCAGTAAGCAATTTAAATTTAGTAGTTAGAAACAATCACTTTCAAAATAAAATTACCTAATAAGAAACACTTAAATTTGGTGCCAATCATAATCCCAGAAGACATGCTCCAGAACTCCATAATCCTGAATGTTGGACACCCAAAGATCAAAATTCCTCAAGTATAAAATTGCCCAAATCACAATCCTGAAAGATTAAAATCCTAAAGGTTTAAATCATAGAAGTAGAGATCCCCCAAACAGTGATTCCCATGTGTGTGTGTATATATATAAGAGTAGTAGAACTAGGGCACTTTCAGTTGTATATGGAATATTTGCATTATATTAGGAAGAACAAATGTTCAATAGTGAAAGATAAAGTCTACAACATGATTATTATTCACGTTGCAAAAACAGAAAATTGCTTAATTGCAACAGACAAGCAATTACCAGACTTTCAAATGGCAGCATATGTTTGCAAAACTTTTAGATTGCAGCCAATCTCCAAATATGAGTGCAGTGAAGTTTTCAAAGATGAAAAAGGAAGTACAAACACAATCAAAATATACCAGGACTCTCCCCTGCCAAATCATCCAGTTGTGGGCTACTTCTTCCCTTTCTCATGTATTGACATACCCACCTTCAAAAAACGTCCTTTGTCAGGGTTGAAAAGAATTGACAAGTTCACAGACTTCCTAAGTCAGACACTTGCTGATAGAGGCTCCTCTGGTGTTTATAACATAAGAAATAGTTATCTACTCTTAGTTAGGGATTTTATTGTCAAGGTAGGTAGACTTGCATTTACCATTAAATCTAACACTGCAAAACTAACACATGCTTCATTTTGACGAATAGATGTCACGTTCAAAACTGGTGCCACTGATGTTTATCATCTGTATACCATTCGTGCCCCTGCTAGCTCTGAAAATTCTAGAACTTACCAACTCATTTATGTATTAATGAGTGGAAAAAGCAATTCACTTTATAAACTCTTTGTATTAGGGTTCTCTAGAGGAACAGAACCACGGGAGGTATAATTATAAAAAGGGAATTTATTTGATTGGCTTACATAACCAGAAGCTGGGTTGTCCACAGTGGCCGGCTACAGGCTGGAGAGCTGGAGGAACCAGTAGCTGCATAGTCCAAGATGTTGGCCTCAGAAGAAGAGGAATCAATGATGCTACCCCAGTCTGAGACTGAAGGCTTCTGGAAACTCCCTGAAAAATCAACTGGCAGTCTGCCTTGGAAGAGTGAAGGAGCGAGAGTCTGAGGTCCCAGGCAATCACAGCAGCAATCAAGAGTTCAAGGAGAATCAAGCTTGCATCTGCTGCTGCTTCCTTGTTTTTCCAATTTTTATTCCATCCAAGTCTCCAACCTATTGGATGGTGCTGCTCACACTTAGAGAGGGTCTCCATTCAGTTGGCTATCCCACATGCCAATCATTCCTAGACACACTCTCAGTGACACACCCAGAAGCCTCTAATCTCTAGCCTCTCTTAATCCAATTAAGTTAACAGCCATTTTCAAATTAACCATTACACTCTTATTTGAAGATTTGTTGGATATGGAAGAGAAAATGGACTTCAATTGAGTCCCTAAACCATTTATGATAGATTTTGAATTAGGTGCAATCAAGCCTTCTAAAACTGAATTTTAAGGTGTTGCCAATAAAGTTTGTTTTTCTGTTCATCCTGATGCATTTGGCAGAAAGTTCACATAAGTGGATTGACTTATGTCAATCTACTACTTATGGGCTACTTGCCCCGTAAGCAATTCACTTTATAAACTATTTGTATTAGGGTTCTCTAGAGGAACAGAACCACGGGAGGTATAATTATAAAAAGGGAATTTATTCGATTGGCTTACCCAACCAGAAGCTGGGTAGTCCACAGTGGCCGGCTACTTGCCCCATAAGTAGATTCACACAAGTGGATTTCATGTGGCAAAGACAACATGTTCAGTTTAAAAATGCATCATTTATTTGCACTGGTATTTCTTCCAGTTGATGAAATTTCGGGAGGTTTGGCTGAATTAAAGCTGATTTGCCTAAAGAAGCCAGTGGTTTCTGACTGACTCAAAAATAATTTTAGGCACAATAGAATAAGATATGTACTGGTATTGCTGTTTAATCACCCGTATTGTTTCTACCAAATTTGTCACCTATATATATGAGTGCATATGGTGCAGATTATTTAACAAGGAAAGCTCATGTTGGTGTACATAAAATCATAGGGTGTCAAAAAGAGCCAAAATTCTAAAGATTTTTTAAAGATTTTTTTTTCAGAATTATACTTTTGAGATTTTGATCTTTCAGGATTTTAGACTTCAGAGATTTTGATCTTCAAGATTTCAGATTCATTTGGGATTGTGTCTTTCAGGATTCTGGCTCAAGCCCCCTTAATGTATATTCTTTTAGACTGTTCTGGCTGCTGTAACAAACTATCATAAAATTGTGGTTTATAAGCAAGAGAAATTTATTTCTCTTAGTTCTGGAGGTTGAGAAGTCCAAGAACAAGACATCAGCAGATTGGGTGTCTGGTGAAGGTCTATTTTTCTGGTCCATAAATGGTATTTTCTTGTGTCACCTTGCAGCAGAAGGGATGGAACTGTCCCTCAAGACTCTTCTATAAAGGCATAAATTCCATTCATAATGGCTGTCTCCAAAGGCCCCACCTCACAAAGTCCCCACCTCTTGACACCATCACTGTGGAGTTAAGTTTCACATGAATTTTTGGGGGACACAAACATTCACACCACAGTACTCTCTCTTTCACTTTAGTTGTGGTAATACTAACACATGGCAGCCAGTTTAATAAAATGGATTATGGTTAAAGAGTCAAATAAATTGATAATGATAAATTAAGATTCTACAAAAGTGTGATTGATTTTGTTAAAAGATACAAAGAGATAACACCACACTGATTTTTACTATAAGATTTCTCACTTCTCAAGAGTGATTCTTATCTTTCTTTCATGAGCAGGAAAAACCTGGAGCTTACCAGTGCCTCAGGCAAGTGAGTTTGAAGGTCTTCTTGGGATTGAATGAAAGATAATAATCAAAATCTAGGTCAAGATACTATTTATTCTATAGAGAATTGTTTAAGCTAATGCTTTAAATTTAAGTCAGAATACATTTTAATCTATGATTCATACCATGCCTATCAGACATTCTTAATGACTGCACACATTGTAATCTCATTCTATTTTACTTTGAGGAATTTTCTAACATCAAGTAGTACAGCCATTAAATTATCATTATAAAGATATCAAACTTCCTATATTGCACCTATTTCTCAAGACACATGTATGAGGTATGTGTCTGAAAGCTTTAGAAACTTCAGTATACCTCTTCAGAGATAGAAGGAAAACAAAGGGCTCATGGTTAAAAAAAAAAAAAAAAAAAAGTAAAACAGAATTGGGAAAAAGCAGCAATGTGAAAGGACAGAGTTTGGGGTATGAAGAGGAATCTCTACCCCTAGAGGACCAGAATGGAGCCACTGATAGTTATCATTAGCAGAAAGCACAGGCGTGTTAAATTTTATGATAATTACTTTTTTTAAGTGCGTGCAAAACATTTGAGTATGAAAGAGCAAAGCCTCATAAGATAGTAAACTGTTGGTGGGGAATGAAGATAATTATCTATCACAAATTCTTTTATGGGCAAAATTAAATTGTATTGCATATGATTTACATTTCAACAAAATCATTCTAATTTGTATTGTATAACAAGTGAATGTTTGGTACTTAAGAGCATGTATGTTAACTACATTAAATATTTACCCTGAAAGTTTCTTTTGTATTTTTGATTTATTTCTGTAGTTGGATATGAACACTGGTTACATATGAAGACACATCATAACATCAGTGAAATGAAGATAAAGTCAAAGTGAGTTCTTCAAAACTTTGAGAGAGCTGTTCTGGTAATATCCAGAAAATACTAAAAACAGACCAAAACTGTTTCTCTCATTTAATATTCCACATAGCAATGGAAACAATAAGAAATCATTAAGAGAGGTAGAAATAACATGTTTGAGTTATGTTAAGGTATGAGTTAGAGTTATATTAGAACAAACATTTGAGTCATGTAAGAGTGAATATCTGTATACTCTGGAGTTTAGAGATGTTGAGGTAAGTGGATTTGATGGCCAGGTCCTGTGCTGTGGGATGAGGGTGTTATTTACAGTAAAGTTCACACATCTAGCAGGGAGAATGGAAGAGGGGGCCACTTCTGATCATTCCTTAAAAACCAAACAGTAAGGTATAGGAATAGCAACTGACTAGAAATGTGGATCATGTGAAGGAGCAAGGGATTAATGAGAGCAAAGCCAACTTTCTGGCTCTGTTTTATGATCAAAAGATTCACCTTTCTTCCAACTGTTTTCCTTGTAAAGCATGACCAAAGATCATGGGAGGCTAGACAGGTGTTCAGACTTGTGTTACAAATGAATTTCTGTAACTGTCAGTGGCTCACTAGTAACAAGGGAAATTTTCTAGTGAACTGGAGAGCATCTAGTCCAAATGATAGTTGGAAAAAACTGAGGTCCAAAGAGAGGAAATGACCATTCAACTAAAGGTAGAGTCAAAAGAACACAGCACGGCCAACTCTTGCAAAGGTAGGTTTCTCTCCCACACTGAGAACGGCAGTATGTGATCTCCACTGGAGATGGATGAAATAGATCATTGATTGACATGCATGTACAAGCCCCAAACTGCCTTTTAATCAAAATGTCCAATTTTCCCCTAGATAAATCCAAGTAAATCAGACAGAAGGAATACAATCTTGAGGTATATGACTTGAATCTATCTTCTATTTCCTCTTATTTCTCGTGGATTTGCTAATGCCAGTGAAACGACCAAAAATCAGGAAAGGAGAGAAAACAAAGGATATAGAAAACCCCTAAAGTCCCAGTGTAACTGAACATCAACACTGGCACATTTTTCTAGTACAAAGTTTTCTTCATGTTCTAAAACCTCACACAACTCAAGTAAGTCTGGACCTGGTGGAACTATTTCTCTGGACTATAAAGATCGATTTGCCAGCCTCTCCCAGAATGTGCTGAGGCTTTATTATCTGAAACCAAGACATTGTCCCCCTCTAGTTGGAACTGAAAATAGCAATGGTCTTCTTGGTGAGTTGTTTCTTTACATGATTTGATTTGCCTTCCTGTCTTTAGGTAAGAGTCTTTAAATGGAGGAGAGGGGAGGGAGAAAGGGTGATCTATTCTTTCCCATTTATGGGTGCACATCTATTAAATATATTATACCAGGAGTGAGAGAGCACAAGCCTAGAAAAGGCGTGGGGATAAGTTAAAGAGAAAGGGAGTGGGTGAGGATGGGAGAGAGAAAGAGAGAGAGAAATCTATTAGTGTTCTCTCTTTCCCTCTCCTTCTCGCTCTCTCTTTCTCTCACACACACACACGCACACGCACACAAACACAAACACACACACACATTCCTCAGAAATAATCAGTTTCTTTCTGATGTGCTGTCATTCAATCCACACCAATATATACAAATGCTCAAGGACAAAGAGACCTCAAGAGTGTTTTCCTTAGTTTGTTAACTTATCCCACGGCCTTTTTCAGGCTCCTGATCTCTCACTCCTGGTATGTTAGAGAACCTCCTGTGACTATCCCGGAGCCCATATTCTCTGGACTGTTTTTTTCTAGTCCCACACTCTCTATCCCACATGGTTCCAGTCCCTAGATCTTTAAAACCACTTCTTCCTATTCTTCCAAGTCAGTGCTGCTCTTGGGACTCAACCTCCACCCCAGGTTATCAGTCATTTCCTACTCCATTTGTTTCTCCTGCTAGCAAGGTCAAAAAGGAACTTTCTAATCCTGAGAGGGATAGACATGGGGCTGAGGAGGAGGAAGAGATCCCCCAAAATGGCCATAAAGAGAAATATTTAAAACATCAGTTCATTCTTCAGGTGAATCTTTGGATGACTCATCCCCCATATCTTAAAGAGCATCCATGTGTTTCCTTCCTGGCTGTTTTAGGTGTGGGTTTTAAGAAAGGCAAGCACACTATAGGAGTTGAGAATAGATTTTTTTCCCAGTCTACTTACATGTTTCTGTATGAGTTGATATTCTCTTTGTTAGAAAGCTTTATAACTCAACTTATTAGGATAGTGTTACAAATTAGCAGAAGGAAAGAAAGCTACCAGATTTAAGAAAAGAAAGAAAGCTACCAGATTTATTTACCATGTAGACATGGTCGCATTAAATACCTTATTCAGATCCCTGTGTTATATCAGCTCAAGATCAAAGATCCCCTGTGTGTTTCAGATCTCATATAAAGGCTCCCAAGTGAAAGGGGTGTGAAACGGGGTCTGAAAGCCAGCTCATTCCCACTTGTCCGCCTTGTACCTCAGCTGGAGCTGCACTCCCTGGTGGAAAAGGTGTCATACAAAGGCACCTTTATCTGGCCAAATCTTGTGTCAGCTGGTGAGCTGTTACCAAGCAAAAGAATTGAGTGCCTTTTTACAAACCGATCTGCCCACAGCAGAGGATCGATGGGAGTTGGATACCAGAGCTCGGCCTCCACATCACTTCTCTGTCCATTTTATAAATATACAAATAATTTTAGTGCCTCTGAATGAAGAAACAGCATCAACAGTGACCTTTAAGTTTTCTTTAGCACTAGAATTACTTCTTCAAATGAATTCTGATAAACTTGATGTTCAAATCAGAGATGTTCTGGCTAAAATTTTATGGAGGCCAGGCTTTTCCCTCTTCCCCAAAACCTTTGTTTATTGTGGACTGTAATTTAAGAATTTCTTGCTCCAAGTCATTTTTAATGAAGCATCAGATGGTTTAAAATAAAACAAAACTGAATTTCTGCCAGAGGGTTAGTCAAAGTTTCTTGTTGTATGCCCAAAGGGTTTACCTCTGTCCAAATGAACAAGGTAGAAATGTCATTCATTGTCCTTCATGATTCTCCTCCTCCCTTGACTTTTTATTCTCCTGAGAGACCAAGGCTTTAAAAGTAGTCATCTTTCTTGCATGAAATGGCACCAAGTTGAGGATCAGAAAGTCATCATTTATTATATGACAAGTTATGAAACAAATGACACTCTTGGTTCTTTATGTTTTTAATAAGCATCCTCTCTCTTGCCTTGCAGTTTTATGCTTTACCAGGTGACAACTGTGCATGTTCTGGCTGCCATGAGTGCATGTCCATACATAAAATACATGATGACATTCTTATGACATAGATGACTCCAGCTCAGTTGCCCATTATTACTTTCCTGTCAATCCAAATTTCTTCTCTGAGTTCTATGCAGAGAAGTGTCATACTTAAAAGAAGAGAATTTATTTATTAAGTATTTATTATATCTACCTTGGTAGAATAGTTATCTGTTTCAAGTCCTTGATTTTAAAATAAATATTCTCATTTAAAAATTTTTTTCTGTCTCAGTTTGTGATGATTAATTTTGTGTCAATTTGGCTGGACCAGGTTACCCAGATATTTGGTCAAACTCAAGATATTTGTTGCTGTGAAGGTATTTTTTTTAGATGAAATTAACATTTGAATCAACAGACTTTGAATAAGGCAGATTAATCTCATCCAGTTGGTAGAAGACATATATAATAAACAGTACAGGGGAAAAAACCAAGTTGTTTTCTTCTATAATACTTCCATCATGATACTGTGGTTACTAAAATGCATATGGAGGAGATTATATCAAAAGCAACTGTCTAGCGAATACCACCTGGGTGTCCTGGAGTTCAATTCCATTCTAACATTATCTACCTAGGGCTGGAGTCAGATCTCACAGATGAAGGGCTCAGTCCCACAAGACTCCCCCCAACACACACACACACACACACACACACACACACACACAAATATACACACTTCAGATTCCAGTCCCATGTCTGAGCTTCTGGAGCTTCTGATCAATCAGCTGTAAGTTGGGGTTCCCATAACGACCTCTCTGGTTTGACCTTTTGCTAGTGTGACTCACAGAACTCAGGGAAATGGTTGACTTAACGTTTATGAGTTTATTATAAAGGATATTACAAAGGGTACAGATGAGCAGCCATATGTAAGAAAAGCATATGGAAAGATATGTGGGAAGGGCACAGAGCTTCCCTGCTCTGCCTGGGTGTACCATCATCCTACAGGCACCTCCAAGTACTTAGCAACCCAAAAGGAAATGCTCAAAACCCTCTACCTCAGAGACTTTTATGGAGGCTTCATTACATAGCCATAAGCAGTTATTAATTCAATCTCCAGGCCTTGCCCCTTCCCTGAGGATGGGAGCAGGTATACAGATGAAAGTTCCAAACTTCTAACCATGGTTTGGCTTTCCTGGTGACCAGCTCTTATCCAGGAGCCCACCAAGACTGTTCTCATTCAAACCAATCACACTCTTATCTCTCAGGAAGTTTTAGGAAGTTCTGTATCAGGACCCAGGGTCAAAGTTCAAATATTGGAACAAAATATCCTTCTACCATCCCCCATCATCTGGGAAATTATGAGTTTTAGGAACTCTGGGTCAGTAATCAGGAAGAACAGCAACCAAACCGGGGATGAGAACCAAAAGACAGATTTCATTTTATGAATCACAATTATCACACATACATACACTTTCAAACATCCTATGAGTTCTACTTCCCTCTCCATTCTGGCCAGGCAGACCCTTTAGCACGTCATTGCTTACCACTGCTTTCATACAGAAGACCCCTAAATTTCCAGTAGATGCCAAGACAACATTTCTTATAAGTTGTATGAATATAAGCATCTCTTATTAATTGCTGTTGATTAGCCAAAAGGCAAATATTTAATTAAACCTTGAGAGATAATAAAATTGCACATGAATTATCTATCTAAGAGCACATAGGTCTGTATATTTCATTAAGATGATTTAACTAATAATCATATCTCTTATACAGTCTTGGAGCAGATTGCTTTTTTTTTTTTAAAAGCAACATTCCCTGGAGGGATGGTGTTGTTCTCTCTCAAGTCATCTGTTTGTTGATTTGTATTTACTTTGCTCCTCATCCGTGTCCCATTAGAAGCACTGCTGATTAGACCACAGATGAACATTCTGTTCATTATCTTTGACTATGTTTACTCCAGAGTAATAATTGACCTGTTTGAATGACAATGAAGCCTCTTAAGAGAAAAGATTTACCTGGTAGGTAAGCAAAACTCGGTTCTGAGTTGGTATTCATACATACTTCTGTTTCCTAGGGTTTTGCTTTGTGTTACTGTCTATGGATTTACACAAGGCAAAAGAGTCACTCAGTACTGAAGGAGGGAATTTCAAATGCTTACTTCAAATACACGTCGAGTTTTATTTGCTTATTCAAAGATACAGCAAAAATCTAAAAAAATTTGTGCTCTCCCCAAAACGAAACAGAAATATATGGAAGATCCAAATATCTAGAAGATCTCCTCAAGAGATTTATTACTGTCGAGGATGAGGTGGGAAGCTTCCAGAGGCTGTTGCCAAGACTAAGCAAGCAAGCACAGGGCCCAACCTAGAGAAAAAGAAAAATAAGGACACTTCAACTTTAAGAACTCCTGAAATTATGCCCTTCCTATTTTTTTTTTTTTTTGGCATTAATATATTCTTGCTTCATGATGGCAGTAGTTAATAATAATAATGTGCGAGCGAAGTCTGGTGGTGCAGGCCTGTAATCCCAGTGACTCAAGAGGCTGAGACAGGAGTATCACAAGATAGAGGCTAGCCTCAGCAATTTAGCAAGGCCCTAAGCAATTTAGTGAGACCCTGTCTCAAAATAAAAACTAAAAATGGCTGGGGATGTGGCTCAGGGGTAAAGTGCCTCTAAGTTCAATTCCTCATATCAAAATAATGGTGATTATGATGGTAATAATAATAACAATGTTTGTATTTTAACAGTCTCATTTTTTAACTAAAAGTTTGTAGCTTTCTATTGGTTCTACTCATGTTGTATTTTAAAATACTTTGCAACCTTCTTTCTTATGAAATCCTAATGTCTGGAAATGCCTATCTACATGCAAAGTTTCTTGTTTATGGTTGATGCGACCGCTTCCAAATTAAAGTCATGCTTCCTCTGATGTTTTAGGAGTGTGCTTCTTTGCAATGGAAAATGCACTGTGTCATCTGCTGTTGATCCATGACCACATGGCACTACCGGAGGGCTGAACACAGGTTGTTTAAGATGTTCTTATTTAAGATGTTCTCTTTTTTTAAAAAAAACTGAGCTAAAACAGCTCCAGGAACTGTTGATACTGCTTGACCTTAGAGCTTGTTTCTCACCTAAACTATATTGGTGGGAAAATCCAGATGAAGCTCTATAGATTGGCCATCAGGATTCCTCACACTGTGTGGGCCAGTGTCTGGGGGTCTATAGAGTAAGGAGAATTAAGCCATTAACTGGACTGAAAAAGCCTGAATAAGGCTCTGAACAGCTTAATATTCCTTAATCAGTTGAGCAATGAGTTATAGTCACATTCCACATGATAATGCATATACCATGGTGGTCACATAGGTTATATCGTCCAGTGACATCACAGCTGTCTTCATTTGTGAGCACACTTTGATGTTTGCACATCGATAAAATTGTCTAAGCATCCCTCAGACTATGTCCTCATCCTTAAGTGATGCACAACTACAGTTTGCATTCCTGTTATTTCAATAGTATCAATAATGGTGAAGTCTTCTAATATAAAGATGGCATAGACATAACTTAAAATCATTTTGTTCATATGCTTTAAAGGATTACTTGCAAGAATATTGCTCAAGAAAAGACAGCTGGACTTGTTCTAATTCAAATTTTATAGGTCCATTTTTTTCTTATTGATTACTTCAGATTTACTTCCCTAATTTACATTGTTGAGTTATAACGTATGACATAAAGATTCTTGTCAGAGTGAACCTCTTTGCAATTCACGATTCCTACATTTATTTCTTAATTAATTTATTTTAAATTTCCTTTATGGGCCAGGCATTGTGCTAACTATTGGAAACACATATTTGCAGAAGGGCAATGCTATACGTAAGAAAGGCTGTTCAGTTCCAGGTGGCCAATCTGGGAGAACTGAGGGCTCATATTCATGGCCAGATTGATGTTTCACAAAAGGAAACCAACCCAGAGCATCATCCTCTTTGCCCTTCTCTGTATCTGCCTTGGGCATGCACATCTTTTAGCACTAGCAAAGATGATTTACGTGGTAAGTTTGAATCCTGAGAAATTCCGACTGATTTAAACTATGAGGTTTCACAGAGGAATAGTGATTTATGGGCACTACTGAAACACTGTGCATTGATTTAAGACTTTTAGAGACCTGCTGCTAAATTAACTCATTTTCACTTGAGAGGAAACTCAAAGACAACCACTCATAGCAAATCTGCAAACATGGAAATAAAGATTTAGCTGGAATATTGGCATGAAGACTGAAAAGACTCGGATGTGAAAAATTTGGTTGAAATCAGAGCAGAGTAAATGCAGAGGAGAGATGATTTAAACACAACCCCAAAACCACTCATAGGAGAGAAACAGCATGAGCCTAGATGAAACCTGCAACCAGCTGCGAGTCCCTCAAGTTAAATGCAGAGACTTTCATTCTCATGTGGAGTTATTTAGACTGAAAATGGAACCATGTGACTGTGAGGCAGATCTCATTCATGCATAATTGAAACACCCAAGGGTAAAATACCGAGGCACAATGGATGACATCTGATAAAAAGAGAGCAAGGAAAAAAAAGAAGTTAAAAACAAGATACAAGACCCTGGGGACCTTAGAGAATACCTGACACAGGCCAAATAATCTCAAATAAAAATATCCAAATTACCAGACCATGCAAACACAAAGACAAATGAATGGAGGAGACATGAGGACTGGGTAGGAAAAATGCTTAGAATGTGAAATATTCAAGGAATGAGTCACGAGTGAATGAAAGACACTAACAAAATCCAACCACAATAGTACTTGCATGGTATTCTCATATACAATCATGCCTAGCTTAAAAATAGGAATAAGTTCTAAGAAACGCATTGTGAGGTGATTTTGTAATTGCACAAACATCATGCATTGTATTTATGCAAACTCAGATAGCTATGATGTCACTGGGTGATGTCATGTTTTGGGACCACATAATATGTGAGGTCTGTTGTCATTGCCTTTGACAAAGTTGCATTCCAAATGACTATATGATTTATGTATATTTACATATTTAACTATGTTGCACAGGTGCACATAAAAATGGCAGTTTTCTCAATTTACTGGGAGAACAGTGGTAAGATTGCGTGTTATCAATGAGTATGTCATTGACTTTCCAATTGTGAAGGATAAATTTTATTTTATCAGGGACTTTGCAGACAAGTAGGATTTATTGCAAGTATGGTTAAGAGCAATAGTAGGGGCTGGGATTGTAGCTCAGCGGTAGAGCGCTTGCCTCGCATGCGTGAGGCCCTGAGTTCGATCCTCAGCACCACATACAAAGCAATAAAATAAAGACATTGTGTCCATCTATAACTAAAAAAAATTAAAAAAAAAAAAGAGCAATAGTAATTTGCTAGGCAACAATGCATAAGTTGTGAAGTTTTCTTCTCAGTTTTGGTTGGCAAAGCATAGGTGGTGTAAGTAAGTTTATAAAGGATCAGGTACAATCCTAGATCCTCTGGACAGTCCCATTTAATTTTTTCACAAGCATCCCCTGAAAAAGAATTATGACTTTCATTTTAGGATGGAAATTCTGAGGTTGTTATACAGCCTTGTCTGAATCTCACCCAATCTCTTCCCACCCTGCTCTTTCTCCACGCCCTTTGAGAGATGAAAGGGAAGGCTGGTGAGGAAATTCTCTACTGTTAGGTTAAAATTTCTTTTACCTGCATATATGTTGTGAATTTTCACTAAACATAAAGTGAATATCAAAAATAATAAAGCTAAGTATATTTCTTCTTGTGAAAATTAAGAGGGCTTCAGATGGTTTAACCATTCTGCAGATTTGGTTCTGTGTTTAGGTACATGTCTTACTCAATTTCACGTCACCTGAAGAGCTTCCTCTCATACCAATGGGAACATGAGTGCATCATAGGGAAATTGTTCTTGCCAGACAGTCTGTAATTTCCTATGTATGTTCTCATTGACTAAGAAAGTAGTAATGAGGCATCTAACTTTGTAATGGCACAAAAAAATTTCAAGCACTATCAGTCAAAATTCCTGCCCTGCAGGGACTTAAAATTAATCCATATTGTGAAAACATGTAACGTATGCGCTTGTAAACATGCAGAAGATAAATGCCTCATGGGTCATAGAAGCAAAAATGCTTCAGGAATTAAGAGAAAAGAAAGGTCTTTGAAGGATCAGGTTCATTCAGCTTCAGTATTTATGTCCTCCAATGTTTGTATTCTGTATCAATATTGTCATCTCTGCTGTTTTCTGATGAATTAAAAATAACCTTAGCAGCTGGGTATGGTGGCCGGCACCTCTAATCCCAGTGACTCAGGACGCTGAGGCAGGAGGATCAGAAGTTTGAGGTCAGCCTTAGCAACTTAGAGTGACCCTGTCTCAAAAACAAACAAACAAATAAAAAAACCACACAGATAAAAACAAAGGGCTGGAAGCCAGGCACGGTGGCCTGTTAGTCCAGCAGCTTGGGAGGCTGAGACAGGAGGCTCACGAAGTTCAAAGCCAGCCTCAGCAAAAGCAAGGCCCTAAACAACTCAATGAGACCCTGTCTCTAAATAAAATACAAAATAGGGCTGAGGATGTGGCTCAGTGGTGGAGTTCCCCCCAAAACAACAAACAAACAAAGGGCTGGAGATGTATCTCAGAGGTTAAGCACCCCTAGTTCAACAATGCCCAGTACCAAAAATAAAAGTCTTAGCATCCAAGTACCATGGCCTCAGATTCTGGTGGCCTAGTAAGGTACTATAGAAAACTAGTTCAACTCAGTCATAGATGGAGAAAATGAGGTTAGGGGAGGCTAAATGGCTTCCTGAAGATCATATGGACTGCCAACTGCTGTATAAACACCTTGGAAAGTAAATGTGTTTTATTTTATATGCTCCTCCTATTCCCCCAAAAATACCTCAGAAAGGAAATATGTTGTATTCTATATGCTTCTACTACCCTAGGAGAAGGTTTTCTAGATACTTCTACTACATTGAAAATATCCCTTTCAGCTGGAAATATTGAACTGGTTCTAAACCAAATGGAAAATATTAAACTGAGAAAATTAAGCTAATAAATTGACCATTCTGAAGTCTGGAATGTATAATTTAACCTCACTGTGGCCAACTCTCCCATCTATAAGAGACATTGACTTACTGATCTTGGTGGCCATTTCCAGCCACAGAACCTAGGATTTAATGATTCTCAATTCATACTTAGCATCATCTTCCTACTGATTTCATAACACTTTTAAAAGTGTCCATGCTCCATGTATTTACATTACAATTAAGTGGCCAAAAATCTGAAATGACCCATTGTCTTTCAACTTCGCACGAATTCCTTAAGTAAAAACTGGTAGCAGTACTGACAATGGAGATATTGAAATATTCTTGTGCTGGTACCTCTTCCTTGGTGAACATATTTGATCTGTCTCTGCCTGAAACATATTCAAAGGTTACTCAGAAATCTTACAATTTTGCTACTTCATCAGTTGGGGTACAAGTGAAGACACAGATCAACTTTGGCTTCCTGATATAGTTCCCACATTTTGGACCAAATTTGTAAATGTAGTTTTAATGACAGCAGTTACAGGTCAGGAGGGTGGGGAGCTATGGTAGTGTATGCATCTTCTGAAACACTAATTTTATGAAACTAATAACGTCTCCAAAGAATATAAAGAACAATTTTCAATCTCTTCCACTTCCTAGATGACACCCAGTGACAGCATCCTCAACTCAAAGAAGATGAAATCGTTTTGATTCTGCTCTTCTAGACAGAATGACAAACTTAATAAGTCCAGGGCCTAGGAGCAAAAGTACGTGTGGTTGTAGGAAGTTGAGGGGCTCTGGGAATTAGGTTTGCTACCTGACTGACCAGACCCAGATGGCCATGTTTCTTTTGGCCCCTCCTGGGACAGAACCATGAACATTTTCTTGTAAACGTCTGGCTTCATTGCGTACATGGTGAACGCCAGCTTTCAATGGCTGGGTTCTTCCTCTCCCCAGGCCTGGATTCCTACCAACACAGGAAAGGACAGAGATGCAAAAAAGATGAGATAGTTATTTTGTTACAAAGAGCCTTGAGCTACTCCCTTTCACCTAGTATGAGTGATGGCTGAACTCTCTTCAATCAAGGGGCACTTTTGCTTAACAAATATATTTAAAGGCAAATGGTATCTTTTGGGATTTGGTACACAGACTAGCAGTACTTCTCAACCCTGGATGATATTTACTTATATATGCACCTTACTGTTTTACCGTAAGTTGTTTTTGTTTTTTATGTGGACACAGAAGCCCTCCCTTAGAACTACTCAGCCAAGATCCCCAGTGTTGGTGCAGACATCTGTTATTATCTTGGTTCTTTGCTCAAAATAGAAAGAGTGTCTTTAATCCCTAGATATTATGTTCACTTAGAGCTATCACTTTTAGTATGATTAAGACAAAATGACTATTTATGCATATATTTATCCTATTACTGATGAATCCTATTATTGATTTTTAAAAATTTTTTTTAGTGGTAGATGGACACAATACCTTTATTTTTATGTGATTGAACCCAGTGCCTCACACATGAGAGGCAAGCATTCTACCACTGAGCCACATCCCCAGCCCCTATTATTGATTTTTAACTCTTTTCTGATTTTCTAAAATTCTCTGGGGAAAAAATACTTAAATAAACCTTCCGTTAAATTGGAAAGATTGTCCATTGATTGTCTCTTGATAACCATGGGTAGATATTGGCTATTTAGTAAATTCTAGCTCTAAACATTCTATATAACTTCAAAATATAGGTGAAGAAGAAATGGGTGGGCTCAGAAGACCTCTCAAAGAATCCACTGATGAACTCCTGGATCTGTGAGGGGAGTACTATTGTATCAGTCGGGTTCTCCAGAGGAACAGAACCAAAGAATATAGAATTGCAGGAGATGAATTATTAGATGAGCGTACACAATCCAACACCAAACAGTCCCACAGTCTATAGGATTAAGAGCCAGGGAAACCAGTAGCTGCTCAGTGAAAGAGGTTGGAAGCTTTTGAACCAGAGAGAAGCCAATGAGTCAGCCTCAGTTTGAGGCTGAGGGACTAAATCCTCCTTCAGGAGCTACTGATGTAAATTTGTGTTCAAAGGGTGAAGAATCTAGCATGTGCTCGTGAGCTTCCCCCTCTGTTTTCTCATTCCATCTGGCCCCAGCTTATGGGATGGTGCTGCCCATGTTCAAGGAAGGTCTTCCCCACTCAGTTGGCTGCTTCTCCCACCCTGAGCTTTTCTGGAAACACCTTCTCAGACTGCTTAACCATGTCTGTAAGCGTTCCTCAATCCAGGCAAGCTGACAAAATTAACCATCAGGACTACAAATTATAATTAGTTATTTTGCTAAGATATTACATTGCCCTGGGTGCTGTGGTGCACACTTGTAATCTCAATAGCTCAGGAGGCCGAGACAGGAGGATTTCTGAGTTCAAAGTCAGCCTCAGCAAAAGTGAGGCACTAAGCACCTCAGTGAGACCCTGTCTCTAAATAAAATACACAATAGGGCTGGGGATGTGGCTCAGTGGTCGAGTGCCCCTGAGTTCAATCTCTGGTACCCCCTACCCCCCAAAAAGATATTACATTGCAAAATGATAACCCAGGAAGTGATGGTAAATTTCAAAATGCAATCAATAAAATGGAGAGTGATTTGGAAATGGAGAGGAGAAGGACAGTTAAGAATCTAGAATGGGGCAAAGATTTTGTCAGCTCCATTTCATCCTCTACCCTGCTACTTCTAAGTTATTTACTCTTGGGCAATACACTCAATTTTTCTAAACCTCAGTTGATTTGCCTACACTAATAATTGCTTTAGAACAATATGGAGAGGATTAAATAAAATAATTTGTATACGGTGGCAGACATATAGTGATTGTTGAATCAAGGGGAGAGGTTTGGTTCAGGAGGATTAGGTAATAGGAAGGACAACATTTTATTTAAAGCTCAAATTTTTTAAATAAATAAGATTCTGGTGTCAGATAATAACTTCCCTTCACTTAAATGTACAATACTCCAATCCAGTATAGAAATCCCATAAACAAAGGAAAAAGTTCCAGAAAAAAGGGGAACTTACAATTGGAATGTTTATAGAACTCAGTGATAATGACTCATACATTTACTGTAAGCATCAAGTAAGAAATAAAATGCAATCATCCATGGCATAAAAGTGATATACTTAAAATAGAGACAGAACAAAACAAAAATATTGTTCAGGATATCTACGACCCATAACTCTGAGGGTCTAGGAAGTACCCAGAGTCTGGTTACTCCCCAAACCATTATCCCCATATTCAAGTGTCTCCTCCTGGTGTTGGGAGCAAGAACAGAGAGGATCTAGTACACAAAGCTACAATTGTCACCAATGAAAATAACCTTTTACCTTTTTGCTAGAAATTGCATTTGTCACTGTCATGCATGACTGAATTTAGAGGTATGGGTCTCTGTGTCCAGGGTCTCTGTGTCCAGATAAGTTGTCAAGAACTGCCTACCGAAACCAGCATGGAAACTAGTCAGCACTAGGTGCAGATGGCAACCGTGGGCCAGTCACTTATTAAACTTCTTGCAGTCTCAAATTTCTCTTTGGTAAAAAGGTACAATAATACAAAAGCAAGCTCTGGTACCTTTTCTCTTCTTACTTCTTAAGGCCTGAGGGCCTAGACCAGCTCCAACTGGTTCTTTTTACATATTGACAGAGGCAAGAAAGCCTTCTAGATACTCTTGTCTACTCCAGCTCTTTGTTATCTGGTTAGGCTCAAGCCTATACTATGTCTACCAACTACCTAATCAGCAGATCATACTTACTCCAATTGCACAAAGTTGTTAGCTTCATGGTGGAACAGACTTCCTGATGCATTTGCTAACCTTGTGGATGCTTGGTAATAACAATTGCACTAGTTTTGGCTTCACACAGACAGGTTCCAATTTCACTAGATGTGTGACTTTGGGCAAGTTATGTAATCTTCCAGAGACTCAGGTAACTATCATAAAATATTTAATTACTCAAAAAGCTGTTTCATATATTACCCACCCAGAGCTGCCTCAGCTGATATTAAAATATCAGTTTTCATATATTTGTTGATCGAGAAGTGTCTGTACAGCTCCTTAACCCATTTATTGATCGAGTTGTTTGTCTTTTTGGTGTTAAGATTTTTGAGTGCTTTATATATCTTGGTGATTAGTGCTCTATCTGATGTGCGTGTGGCAAAAATTTCCTCCCAAAATGTAGGCTCTGTCTTCACCTCATTGCTTCTTTTGCTGAGAAGAAGTTTTTACTTTGAATCCATACCATTTATTGATTCTCCTTTTTTATATGAATTAATTTATTTATTCTAATTAGGTACATGTGACAACAGAATGCATTTTGATTGGTTGTGCACACATGCGGCACAACTTTTCATTTCTCTGGTTCTATACGATGTAGCGTGGCACCATGTGTGCAGTCATTCATGTACCTAAGGTAATGATGTTCATCTCATGCCACCATTTTTCCTGCCCCCATGCCTCCTCCACCCACCTGCCTCCCCTTTGGCCAATCAAATTTCCTCCATTCTTCCTGTGCCCCACTCCCCATCATGGATCAGCATCCACTTATCAGAGAGAACATATGGCCCTTGGGTTTTTGGGATTGGCTTACTTCACTTAGCATGATATTCTCCAATTCCATCCACTTACCTGCAAAGGCCATAATTTTATTCTCCTTCATTGCTGAGTAATATTCCATTGTGTATATATGCCACAGTTTCTTCATCCATTGATCTATTGAAGAACATCTAGGTTGCTTCCACAGTTTGGCTATTGTGAATTGAGCTGCTATAAACATTGAAGTGGCTGCATCACTGTTGTATGGTGTTTTTACGTCATTTGGGTGTAGACTGAGGAGTGGGACAGCTGGGTCAAATAGTGGTTCCATTCCAAGTTTTCTAAGGAATCTCCATACTGCTTTCTAGATTGGCTGCACCAATTTGCACTCCCACCAGCAACATATGAGTGTGCCTTCTCCCCTACATCCTCACCAACACTTATTGTTGCTTGCATTCTTGATAACTGCCATTCTGACTGCAGTGAGCTGAAATCTCAGAGTAGTTTTGATCTGCATTTCTCTAATTACTAGGGATGTTAAGCATTTTTTCATATATTTGTTGAGGATTGTATTTTTTTTCCTGAGAAGTGTCTGTTCATCTCCTTAGCCCATTTATTGATTGGGTTGTTTTTTTTGTTTTTTTTTTTGTTTTGTTTTTTTGGTGTTAAGTTTTTTGAGTTCTTTACATGTCCTGGTGATCAGTGCTCCATCTGATGTGCGTGTGACAAAAATTTTCTCCAAAAATGTAGGCTTTCTTCGCCTCATTGATTGTTTCTTTTGCTGAGAAGAAGTTTTTAGTTTGAATCCATCCCATTTAATTGATTCTTGCTTTTATTTCTTGCACTTTAGGAGTCTTGTTAAGGAGGTCAGGGCCTAATCTGACATGATGAAGATTTGGGCCTACTTTTTCTTCTATTAGGTGCAGGGTCTCTGGTCTAATTCCTAGGTCCTTGATCCATTTTGAGTTGAGTTTTGTGCATGGTGAGAGAAAGGGATTTAGTTTCATTTTGCTGCATACAGATTTCCAGTTTTCCAAGTATCATTTGTTGAAGAGCCTATCTTTTCTCCAATGTATGTTTTTGGTGCCATTATCTAGTATGAGATAACTGTATTTATGTGGATTTGTTTTCTGTGTCTTCTATTCTGTACCATTGGTCTACCTGTCTATTTTGGTGCCAATACCATGCTGTTTTTGTTACTATAGCTTTGTAGTATGTTTTAAGTTCTGGTATTCTGATCTCTCCTGCTTCACTCTTCTTGCTAAGGATTGCTTTGGCTATTCTGGGTCTCTTATTTTTCCAAACAAATTTCATGATTGCTTTTTCTATTTCTATAGGGAATGACATTGGGATTTTAATTAAAATCACATTGAATCTGTATAGCACTTTGAGAAGTATGGCCATTTTGACAATATTAATTCTGCCTATCCAGGAGCATGGGAGATCTTTCTGTTTTCTGAGGTCTTCTTCAATTTCTTCCTTTAGTGTTCCGTAGTTTTCAAAATGTTCAACATCTCTAGTAATTAGAGAAATGCAAATCAAAACTACTCTGAGATTTCAGCTCACTGCAGTCAGAATGGCAGTTATCAAGAATGCAAGCAACAATAAGTGTTGGTGAGGATGTAGGGGAGAAGGCACACTCATACGTTGCTGGTGGGAGTGCAAATTGGTGCAGCCAATCTAGAAAGCAGTATGGAGATTCCTTAGAAAACTTGGAATGGAACCACCATTTGACCCAGCTATCCCACTCCTTGGTCTATACCCAAAGGACGTAAAAACACCATACAACAGTGATGCAGCCACTTCAATGTTTATAGCAGCACAATTCACAATAGCCAAACTGTGGTGTTATACCCAATCAGCGAGAAACAACAAACTCATAGATTCATTCATTAAAGGTTTATTTTTCAGCCAGCGGGACTGTAAAGCCAATTAGAGCCAATTCAAAGTTGCAGCCCCCAACTTGATTTGACTTACAGATTATAGAGCAAAAGAAAACTTCAAGTCAGGCGCTGTGACGTTTTCTCTTTTTAGCCAATGCAAGCAAGCCAACAATACAGAAACAGAAATTGCAGTTAGCTAAGGCCACCCTATGCCCACCCTACACCCACCCTACATTTGGGAAATAGATTGTAACACTGTTTAGTAAGCATCCTGGGTTTGGCAAGCATCCTGGAGTTGTTTATTAACTGAAACTTAGGTCAAGATGACCATGACTGTTTGCAAAAATAAAGTATGTTGATGTTTGAGCTAAAGTTAAGGTGGCTGACTGGGCTAAAGTTAAGGTGGCTGACTGGGCTAAAGTTAAGGTGGCTGACAGCCCAGACAAAATGGAGTTTCTTAAGCTAAGAGTTACCACAGTGGAAGCAACCTAGATGTTCTTCAATAGATCAATGGATGAAGAAACTGTGGCATATATACACAATGGAATATTACTCAGCAATGAAGGAGAATAAAATTACGGCCTTTGCAGGTAAGTGGATGGAGTTGGAGAATATCATGCTAAGTGAAGTAAGCCAATCCCAAAAACCCAAGGGCCATATGTTCTCTCTGATAAGTGGATGCTGATCCATGATGGGGAGGGGGCACAGGAAGAATGGAGGAAATTTGATTGGCCAAAGGGGAGGGAGGTGGGTGGAGGAGGCATGGGGGCAGGAAAAATGGTGGAATGAGATGGACATCATTGCCCTAGGTACATGAATGACTGCACACATGGTGCAACGCTACATCGTATGGAACCAGAGAAATGAAAAGTTGTGCTGCATTTGTGTACAGTGAATCGAAGAGCATTCTGCTGTCATGTGTAACTGATTAGATCAAATAAATAAATACAAATATCCGTTTTAGGAGTACAAAAGGAAAATGCCATATGCAGGCAGCATATACAGAAAAGTGGCAGACTGAGGATGTAACTCAGGTGTAAAGCTTGTGCTTGGCACGCCATGGGTTCAATCTCCAACAATAACACATTAGAGACATTCCCTGATACTTCAGAAACCATGAGTTGAGATTTTGGCAAGACAATGAGATGACATATTAACAAGTAGAGTCAAAGAAGCCAGTCAAATTAGGATCAGTACTGTCAACATAATCCCTTATTTAACATAACAGGAATGTCTGGGAAATGGGTTCCATGCAATTATTGATTTACTTGGGTTAACAAGATGTTAACATTGGGAGAATTAAAAAGGATATTATTAATCATTTCAACTCTAATACTGTATAGCTTTATCAGATTGCTATTCTAAGGCCATGCTATGGTCAGCATCAGCTTCTCTGTAGGAATGTTAATTTCAAGTTACAGTAAAAGTAGAAAGTATTTTTGTCTTCTTTTTAAGGAGAGGCATGTCTACATAGAGCAAGAATTATCAAGATTCCCACAGACTTAATGCAGCACAACGATGTGGTATATCTGGGAGAGAAGAAAGTACATTAGCAACGTTTAAAAATGTCGGGGAGGTCCAGACAGTTTAGACTTGAAATTTGGACTTGGCAAAGGAGAACCTCATACTCAATCTTCTTTATTGCAAATGAATATAATTTTCCTTTTGCTTTTCTCAGATTGCCAATTCCTGCCATCCATTCCCATCATCCCATGAAGCCTGGACATTTGAGATCATGGCAGGTTTGGAAGTGGAACAGAGATCTGCGCCTTGGAAACTGAATCTCTGCTCCTGCAGCCTTTGTACATCAGTTAAAATTGGCATTACTGCCCAGTCCTACCCTGCTATGTCTTCTGTAATATTTTACAGTCATTTAATTCATAATACACATGCACACTCTATAAGAGAAATAAAATGCAAACTTCATAGAAATATGTGTTTCCGAACATTCTCTTTTCCATTATTAATTAATATTTGCTGTGTACGTGCAAGAAACATGCAAAACCCCGTATTATTGGCTTAAAAAGGCAATTTGGCTTCTACTATGTTAATCCAAATGTTCCAATTAGTTTAGTGCTTTCATAATTATGTATAATTCAGTTTGCATTTATGCAGGAAGTGTTTATTTCCATAATTGAAACAAGCACTTAAATTAATTACACTCTAACCTCTTGATTCTATGGGCCAACTGTTGAGTCTTATTGTTAATATTTTAGAGTCATGCCTTTCTATTTTTGAATTTTCCCCCCTGTCTTTGATGTGTTGTTTCTTATCCTTGTTTGGAATTCTCTATGGAATATTCTCAGAATCATCTTGTAGTTTTCTTTCATGACTGAAACTTTGCATTTTAACAGTTGTCTGGAGATAGTTTCTTCCTTGTGAAATATCAGTTTTAATAACAGGAAAGGAAAAATGCCATAAATCTGCACTAACCACATAAAGCCGAAGTCTCTGAGAGACTGATTAACATGGAGACTCTACACAGGTTTTTCAATAATTAGAGGCTGTGCTTGCAAGGAGCTGCCACTGCTCCAGCCTTGAAACCATTTCCCAGGGCAGCCGGCAATTATTACAGCCTGGAGTAGGGTTCTTAGATTCTATGCCTCCAGCTATTGATGCTGTTTTCAAATAAAGGTCTCTTAATTTCACAAAAAGTTAACATCAGCCTGGATGAACAACACTTCTCTGCTAATACCTTTGCTACTTTGCTGGGAAAGGGTCCTTGGAGAGAAGCCAATTAGAAATTCCTAATTTGTTGTTCATCCACCCATAAAAGGTTAAGAACATTCTGCTCTCTGAGTACATGAACCGAGCAAAGGGCAGATTCAGCCTCCCGCAGCGCCCTAGCTAACCACCTGTCCTCTCAGCAAATGCTGCTGATAATTCTCTCCAGAACACAGGAGGGAGTGGGCAGTTGAGTTGTGGGATTGAGCATTTATTTTGATGTTTGTCTAAATAAATTCCAGGTGGCAAATAAGCTATGGGAAGAATTGTCTTTTCCCCCTTTTGGGGTACAGTGATTAGTGACCTATCAACATACATTATACTAAATCTTAGCTATGATGATTGTTAGGGGGAAAAGCATATGTTAACTCGTCATCTATAGCCACAGAACTCTACTTTCGGATGCATAATTCCGTGAATGGTCTGGAAGTAATAACAAAGTCTTATGGGTAAAGTGCATGACCTTGGAGTTAGCTACAATGGATTGTTATCTTGTATCAATGACTGCTGATGAAATTGAGAAAATTTAAGGAGCATAAACTTTCCGCCCAGTGTGCTTGCTGTCTAAACAAGCAGCACCTGAGACAAATGCCAAGTGAAAATTAACCTCATCAGTCACAGGCAATGGACTTGGCATTCGATTATCCTTAGCCATGCTTTCTGATCTGCCAATTGAACCGTTTAATTTTACCAAATGGGCAAATCTCATCCAAAATAAGTCTCTTTAAGCTGGAATGATCTAGGGCATGGGTGTCAGTGAAGAAAGGGAAAAGCAAAGGGAAAGGAGAAAACCAAAGGAGAAGAAAGCTGAGAATGTGAAGCTAACCCAAGTGTGGCCAACTCTGGCAGTACAGATGAATTTTGATAAGACAGAATCATGACGGTCTAAAGTGGAGCAAGCTGAATGGGTTTGGTAGGTCGATCGGTTCAGCTTACCCTATTACTTGAATGTAAAAGGGACACAGAAGCATTGATTTTTATCTCTTTGGGGAATTAAAATCATTCATTGCCAAGAGCATTCAACCTATTGACTTTGGAAGCATCATCCTGGATGAACAAAATCCAGGTGATTAGGTTATTAAGCCCAACCCAACAATTAAGTTCTGATAAGACCAATGTCTGATTCTCACTGCATTGTATGTCTCACCCTAAAATTTGATTTCATTTTGTCATAAGAAAATTCCTGCAACATATGCTAGAATGTATATGCTATTCAAAATATGTATCCTCTGAGCTTAGTTCCTAATTTTGATCCTTGTTTCTATAAAGAGAATTCATATCCTCCTGCTGACGATTTCAAGTAGCTAGGTCTACAGTGCATCAGATCAGGCAAGGATTTTATCCAAAGAAATGCTATGTTAGAGAAGATAAGGTAAAAGCCAGGTCAGACTAGGAGCACCGTCAGGCTGCAATGCAGATCTGACCCAGAGTACAGGAGAGAGGGAAGGTAGTTTGAGTGCTTTTAAGTCTCAGCAAAGCCACATGGGATTTTTCAAATCGGAACGGGCTGTGAGAGTAACCCAAGCCTTCCAGGAATTGTCCTGCCTCGGTGTAACCATCACGCTCATCACTGGTGACAGGCAGCTTGTGAAAAGGCTGGATTCTGCAGAAATGCATCAATGGATTTTAAAATGCAACATCTGAGACCCTTGGTGAAAGGTACTCCTCACAGTTTCAGAACTGTGAGTTGAGTTTCTCATGGCTGGCCAAAAAAGTGGAGAAATATTACTGAAAATCCATTCCGCTGAGACTCCATAAAGGCCTCACCTTAGGACTTGGACTTCTCTAACTCTAGGAAGGGCTGGCTGCTCTAACTGCCCTAGCAAAATCTGAAATCAGATATTGCTAGGGTCAAGCTGTTCCATCCGAAAATTAACTATCTCCCAGCAGAAAACAAACCAACCAACCTCAGCATTCTTTAAAGGAAGATGTTAAAATCCAAATTTCAATAATTTAGAATTCATAGTGTTTGACATAGAATAGACCATTATTAGGCAAAGAATCAGAAAAATGTCACATAAAACACACACCAGAGATAATAAATACATTGAAGTTTTCAGATAAGATCTTTGAAATATCTATTACAATGTGTTCAAGAATTTAAAGAAGAAAAGGAGATGATGAGTGAGCAGGTATTTTATCATAGAAGAAAAATAGAAACTATGAAACAGTAAATGGAAATGCCAGAACTGAAAAATGTAAGAAGAGAGAATTTCAATGCAGAGGTTTAACAGCAGTACACTGTAAGAAAAAGTCCATCAATTTTGAAAATAGATTAAAGGGAACGATCACATTAAAATACACAGAGGAGAAATAAACAACAAATAAATAATAGGGCTTTAAGTGACATGTGGGGTCTGGAGGTGTAGCTCTGGGGTAGTGTGCATGTTTGGCATGTGCAAGAAAGAGCTGGGATTCAATTCCCAGCACTAAAGGGGGAAAAGGGACATGATTTTCCAGAAGTTTAATATGACATATGTATATTTGAAATACAAAAGAAGAGATGACAGAGGCCGGGACAGAAAAAAGATTTAAAGAAATAATTGTTGAAAAATGTCCAAATTTGACTCAAAATAACAATCCACAGGTGCAGGAAACTCTAGCAGAAAGTTTTTTGGGTTGAAGAAAAATGATCCTGGATGGAAACATGGATGTACAGGATAGAAACGAGAAGTACCAGAAATGGGAAAAATGAAGTTAAAATAGGACAATATTTCTTGTATATTCATTTCTTTAAAAAATTGACAGTTTAAATTTTTAAAAAATATAAGATGAGGTTTATAGCATAAAAGGAAGCAAAATATATGAAAATGGACTTATGGTAGGAGTGAGGAAAGGGGTGAACAGAAGCTGCTACTAAAAAGATATTTATATTATACATGAAGTGATATAAAATAACCTCAAAACAGACTAGACCAAGTTAAGGATGCATATCACACATTTCCTTAGAAAAACCACCAAAAAAGCTAAGAAGTTTATGTTCTCAACAGAGAACATAAAATTTTTGATTTTATTTGAAAACAAAATTCTCAAAAAAGGAATTGCTGATTAATCCAAAATAAGGAAGGAAAGGAGGAAAAACAGGAACACAGACTAAAAGAAGCAAAGAGCAAGATGGTAGGTTTAAACCCTAAATGTGAATGGTCTAAAAGTTTCATTTAAAAGGCAGAGATTGCCCATTTGGATTTTTTAAAGAATCAAAATCTGACTATATGCTGTATGCAAAAAACACACTTTACTATAGTATAGATATATATTAAGTTAGAAGTAAGCAATGGTAAGATTTGTAATGTATTAACACGAACACTGGGAAAGCCAAAGAGCTTATACCGCCATCAAAGATTATGAGGTGAATTACCAGAGAAAAGGGGGGTATTGTATAATAAAGAAAAAGTTATTTTAAAAGAAAGGAAGATGCTAAACGTGCGCACAACTAATAACCGAGCTTCAACATGCCCAAAGTAGCAACTGATGAAAATGAAAGCAAAAAGATAGAAAGCCATGATTATTAATGAGATTCTATCTCCTCTCTCAGACAGTGACGTAACTTGTGGATAAAGCAACTAATAAGGATAAGGAACATTTGAGTCATTCTGCCAACCAATTAGCACAAACATTAGTTATAGAACACTGCTTAAAAGGCCTATGGAATACATACATCCTTCAACATGTAATGGAATATTTAATGAGATATACCATCTGCTGAGAAAAAAGAAATGTAATTTGGAAGGATTGAAATTATATAAAATATGTTCTTTTCCTGTAACAGACTTAAATTAGACATCAATAACAAAGTATCTGGAAAGTCTTCTACATACGTGGAATTTAAGCAAATACTTCTAAGGAACCCATAGATAGGAGATGAAATCTTAAGAAAAATTAGAACTATTTTGAATTTAATGATAACAAAAATACATTCAACCAAAATTTTAGGAGGTAGCTAAAAAGATGCTTCAAGGAAAATTCATAGATTTAAATTCTTTTTGAGAAACAAAAAAAGGCTTGATTCAATTGTCTCATCATTTCACTATAGAAAAAAAGTAAAATATGCCAAAAGGAAATAAATATAAAGATATGAAGAAAAATAAGTAAAATAGAAAGGACAACTGTCTTAATTTGTAGATGACCTGATCATATACTTAGAAAAGACTAAGAAGTCTACAAAAATTCTGCTATATAATCAATAAGTGAACTTAGCAAGATCACAAGATAAAAGGTTAGTATATATTATATTTCTTACTTGTTGAAATTATTGTATACATGAGAAATAAGAATTTAAAATACTACCTAGATAACTATGAAAATGACACAAAATGTTTAGGGATAAATGTATCTGGAGATGTAAAAGATACTTACAACTGAAAATATAAAGCATTGCTGACAGAAATTAAAGAAGGCTGAAATTAATTGAGATCATATCATGTCCATTGGTTGAAAGATTCAATAGCATTATATATAACCTTAGTCAATCTAATATTGACCTATTAAGTAAATGCAATTTCAATGAAAATCCAAGAAGTTGTCTTGGTTTTGGTAAAAATTTGTAAGCCAATTTATATGGAAAAGGCAAAGGGTCTAACCTGTGAAAATGATTTCTTAAAGAGAGGACATACACCACTTGCATTCAAAAATAATGTCAGTATGACATTAGCTTAAGGATAAGCATCTATATCCACGGAGCAGAGTGTATTAGCCAAAGATAGATCCAAACTTAAAAAGTCAATTAAATTTTAACATTAGAGCTAGCTCAGTTTTATGGAAGAAGTGAAAATCTTCCCAACAAATAATGCTGGCACAGCTGGATTCCATTTGGAAAAATGTAAATTTAACTCTCATCTCACTCCATACACAAAAACTTATTCAAAATGTGTAATACACACATTCATAAATGCCATGATAAAAAAGCTTCTAAAATAATTCTTAGACAATGACTCTCGTGATCATGGAGTAAGCAAAGATTTCTTAGAAAGCATTAATCATAAAGTTATCAGTAAATTTACTACATCAAAATTTAGAACACTAAGTGTACATCAAAGTACACTTAGAGCCGGGCATGATGACGCACATTTGTAATCCTAGCACCTTGGGAGGCTGAGGCTGGAGGATCCCACATTCAAGTTCAACCTTAGCAACTTAGTGATACCCTAACTCAAAAAGAAAAATAAAATGGACTTGGGATGGAATTCAATGGGTTAGCAACAAAATGAAACAAAACAGAAAAGAAAACATTTAGAAATAAAAAACGAAAAGGCAAGTCATAAACTGAAAGAAAATCTTCACAATCCATATATTTGAAAATGGACTTGTATCCAGAAATAAAAACAATTCTTGCAAGTAAATAATTATTTAAAACCAAAAGAAACATATACAAATGGCTGATAAACACCTGAAAAAATGTTCAACATCATTAGCTATCAGGGAAATGCTAATTAAAACTACAATCAGGACAGCACACTCACTAAAATGGGTAAAAAAATAAAAAAAAAAAAACCACTAAATATTCTGAGGAAGTAGAGCAACTGGATTCTTATACATTGCTGGCAGGAGTGTAAAATCATACAACTATTTGGAAAAACATTTTGCTATTTTACATAAAGCTAATCACCTATTTTACAATTCAGATATTTTAATTATAGGCATTTATTATGGAGAAATTAAGACATACATCCAAAAAGATGTATGCAAGACTCTTTGTGGCAGTATTTATTCACATTTATTCCAAATGGGAAACAACTGAAATATTTATCAATTAAAGAATAGACAAGTAACAGACTATTCATATAATAATATATAAATTGGCATTAAAAAGGAATGAATTACTGAAATACTCACTCAAAAGCACACTGAGCAGAAGATGTCAGACCAGGGTCGGGGGGAAGGGGAGAGGAAGGTTCCAGTGTGATTCCATTTATATGAAATTCTAGGACAGGCAAAACTAATTTATGGTGATAGAAGTCAGAATATAGTGGTTTTATTGAGAGAGCAGGAATTAACTAGTCATGAGCACCAGAGGACTTTCTGTGTATTTCATTGGTGTTGTGAGTTGCACGGGTGTATGCATTTGTCAAAACTTATTGAAATGTGAGCGCTGTGCATTTTAGTATGTGTAAATTTACAATAAAATGAATGATGTATAAAAAATAATTTCATATTTTATTTGGCTAGTAAAATGGCAAAACTATTTCCATTAAGTTGAATAAGCAGGAATTTTAATTTGATGTGTTTTTGTATGAGTTCAGTTTTATACTGTTTTTTTTTTTTACTGATTATTAATAGTGAATTTCTTAAATAATTTATTGAGATTATTATTAAACTCTATTTGGTCCACTAACAGTAACCTTTAAATATGCACTGACTTTTACTTGTGATTTTACTGTCATCGGTGCAAGTCATCAAATATTTGTGCCTCTGTCTTTGACACAGGTATCCCGTTTCAGTTGAATCTTGGATAATTGATTTACACTGGTGAGATGCATCACAATGTTTTGTAGGTTTGAAAGTTTTGTTCCATTTATTTTGATTGTTTTCATTTCAAATTTATTGTTACCCAGGGTCTATTACATTAATAAGATATATTTTTAAAAACTACATATGTATTGGCTTATATCATGTATAATTCAAAGATATAACTTGTAAAATACTAATAATTTTAATTTTTAATTTAAAAATTTGAAATGCACACATACACACACACCCACTTTTGGTACTGGTGATGGCTCAGTGCCTAGAGATAAACGTGCATGTGCCTTATCAAAAGAACTAATCTGGGAGCTGGGTTTATGGCTCAGTCATGGAGCATTTGTCTAGCGTGTGTGAGGCATTGGGTTCAATCCTTAGCACCACATAAAAATAAATAAATAAAATAAAGGCATTGTGTCCATCTACAATTAATAATTTTTTTAAAAGGAACTAATCTGAAGGAATATTGAAGTGTTGGCTTAAGGGAAAAATTATACAATACAGATATATGCCATGGGATTAGTCTTCATGCATGTGTTAAAGGTGGTTTGGTCATTTGTTAGACAGCTTTCTTCACTATTACAAACACCTGACACAGCCACCTTATAAAGCTTATTTTGGCCCACATTTTTTAAAATAAATTTTTTGTAGTTATAGACAGAATGCCTTTATTTTATTTATTTATTTTTATGTGGTGCTAAGGATTGAACCCAGTGCCTCACAGAGTACTCTGTGACACTGAGCGACAGCCCCAGCCCTTGGCCCACATTTTTGAGGCTCCAGTTGGCTCCACCACTTGGGCCTGTGGTGAGGCAGCACATCATGGCAGGAGGTCATGGAGGAGCAAAGCTACTCAATTCAGGGCCAGGAAGCAAAGGAGAGAAAGAAGAGCAGCATCCCTCAGTCGCCTTGCAAGCACATTCCCAGTGATCTACAGACCTCCTACTAGTCCCCACATCTTAAAGGCCTTACCACCTCATAATAGCATCACCCTGAGGACCAAGCCTTCAACAGATGGGCTCTGGGGAGATATTCAAGATCCAAAAAGCAGCAGTCATGAATTGTGAAGTATTTTAATGGATTTTGCATAACATAACAGTACACGCATAGAATCAATAAAACTTTATGTTTGGGTAAATTATGAATTTATTCCCACAGACACATTTTCAGTAAGCGTGGTACAACAACCTTTGAACTCGCCTTGCACCTGGGCCACAACCAAGAAGTCATGCTAAAATAAGGCACAGGACAAGTAGGTAGGTTTGTTTGGAAGAGCAACATAGAGCATCTAGATACTTGGAACAAATTTCCACCTTAGGAACAGTGAAGAAGCTAAAAATAACTTCTTTGTTTCAAAACATTGACTGGAACACATCATCTTTAAGACAAGCTATATTAAAATTCTCCAAATGCTTGAGCATATGTTCTTCTCAGGCAGGAAATCATTTGAACAATGTTAAAATGAGCTTATGAATTTAAATTTCTAAGTCCTTTTCTCTATTTCAGTCTCTTGGTTAAATGAGTTCTAAGTGGAAGAAAAATATTTTCTAAGACCAAATACATTTCATTTTATGTACCTTGCTGTTTATTATACTTTGATGACATAGATGTTGAATAAGTTCTCCAAGTACTGACTTTTCCATCTAGCTACACAATGGACTTTTGTGGGTAGTTTAGAATAATACATGTCTGGACACCACCCCTAGAAACTCTAATTTAATTGGTAAGATGTACAGCATGCCATTAGAGTTTTTAAAAGCTTCCTGGATGATTTTAATGTACAGAAAAATTTTATAACAATTGCTTTAGAAACAGGTAAATGTTCACAGGTGGAGGAACATCCTGTGTTGGAATTCTGGAATTATCTGAATAGCTTTAATGGAAAATGTGATAAACTGGTTTTATGGACGGGTTCAGATGTAGAAGACAGAAGCTACTTTGTAGTTGAAGCAGAAATGAATTTATTTTGTAATATTAGATTGTTATTTATGTCATGCCCCGTGTGGGTTCGCTAGAGGAGTTGGGGGTCCCGTGGGACAAGGAATGGGGTCCCACAGGACCGAGGGTTTATGGGGTGGATGGTTGCAGTCACCCAGACACTGGCAGTAGGTAAAACTGCTCTTCCAGAGCAAGGAGCAGACCCATTTATTTCAGTTAGTGCAACAGTTTATATAGGGTCCTCGGACCAATCATGGGCCTGAGGTTAGGTTAGAGCCAATAGGGTATTGATCCATGTCAGGCATGCAGCCAATCAGCATGGGATGAGAAAAGGAGAGGCACTGAAGGCAGCCAATTAGCATGGGGTAAAGGGGAGGGGAAACGTTCAAAGTAGCCAATCAGCATAGGGTAAAGGGGAGGGGAAGTATTCAAAGTAACCAATCAGCATAAGATAAAGGGGAGGGGAAGTATTCAAAATAACCAATCAGCATAGGGCAAAGGGGAGGGGAAGAATTCAAAGTAACCAATCAGCATGGGGTAAGGAAAGGGGAGGGGAGGCATTGAAGGTAGCCAATCGGCATAGGAGGTGCTGAAGGCAGGGAAAGAGCTTCTATATTCCATGGCTTAAAGATCATCAAAAGGCTGAAGAAATGATTTACAGCCTCGTTTCAGAATTGAGCCATTAGGGAGCTGTGTGAAATTGAATTATGAAGTTATTGCTAGAGTTACCAACTCCCAAGAGCCACCTCCACTCTCCTGATGAGGGAGACAGCATCCTGGGAAAGTGGTCGTGGTCGGGAAGCCACCACAGAACACCTTGGCACCTCAAAGATGGGTTTGAAGAAGGCAGAGCAGTTTTCTCTGAGGCAGAATTACATGAAGGGACCTCAGATGGGTGGGGAGAAAAGTGGGAGGTGCTCTTGAAGAACATGGGTGATCTATGCAGAGAGAATGACAATGTCAAAGGTGTAGAGGCATGAAAGGACATAGCACCAAGACAGGGTCTGTAAGCAACTGAGGACAGCAGGAGTAAAGGAGGAAAATGGCGGAGTGGTAAGAAATGAGAAAAGATTGCTGGGCACGATGGTGCACGTCTGTGATCTATCTCAGTGGCTTGGGAGACTGAGGCAGGAGGATGGCAAGTTGGAAGCCAGCCTTAGTAACTTAGTGAGACCCTGTCTCAGAATAAAAAACAAACAAATAAGGCTGGGGAGCCAGGTGCGGTGGTGCACGCCTGTAATCCCAGCACTTTGGGAGGCTGAGACAGGAGAATCGCGAGTTCAAAGCCAGCCTCAGCATCGGGGAGGTGCTAAGCAACTCAGTGAGACCCTGTCTCTACATAAAAGACAAAATAGGACTGAGGATGTGGCTCAGTGGTCGAGTAGCCCTGAGTTCAATCCCTGGTACCAAAAGAAAAAAAGGCTGGGGATGTGCCTCAGTGATTAGATGCCCCTGGGTTCAAACTCTGGTACTAGAGAGAAAGAGAGAGAGAGAGAGAGGAAGGAAAAAGAAATGATAAAAAGAAGGATCCATGCTAGTAAGCAAGGTAGGGAGGGTGTGATCCTATGTGATATGTAAATTAAAATTTTGGAATGCAGTGTGGCCCCTAAAGGCATCCCAATGCTGCAGCCCAGGATGCAGTCTGGCGACAGACCTCCTGGATCTGGATCTCAGCACCCAAGATGTCTGTGCAATCTCAGCCTGTCACTCAACCTCCTTGTGCTCCAAGTGTCCCTTTAGCAATAGAGAGATTAAATGAATGAATAGATGCAAATGCTTAGAATGTAGCATATCATACAAACTCCAGAAGCATTTTTCATTGTTATTATTATTTGGAATACAAAAGAATAAGAGAAAATCTTATGTTCACTCTGGGCTGGCTAACAACCACGAAAGCAGTTGATGTTATGGTTTTGGAGCTCAGGACATTTGGGGTCACAGGAACAGATTGGTGAGCTGGTTAAATCTTGGGTGCAGATGATTTGCCCAGAAGATGATCTAAGAAATGGGCTTAAACAGTGTTGTCAGAACAAAAGAACAATTCTATTAGAATATGATGACAGGTAGAGGCATAGGGCTCAGTAGATGCTGGGATCCTAACTCAGAATCCCTGACATCTATTCTCAAGTTCCATCCATCATTCCCACAGACAAGTCATCTAAGCCTCAGTGAACACCAGTGTCCTTCTGTAAGATGTAGACAGCATTTGTGCTGCTGACCTAAAGTGTTGTGGTAGGACTCAAACAAGAAATGACTTGTAGAGAAGCACTGAAAACTTAATAACATTAAGTTTGTGCTGGGCACAGTGGCGCGCGCACACCTGTAATCCTAGTGGCTCAGGAGGCTGAGGCAGGAGGATCGTGAGTTTATAGCTAGCTTCAGCACAAATGAGGCACTAAGCAACTCAATGAGACCCTGTTTCTAAATAAAATACAAAACAGGGCTGGGGATGTAGTTGAGTGTCCTTGAGTTCAATCCCAGGTACCAAGAAAAAAAAAGTAAAGTTGTATTATTAAGCAAACCAATAAAATTAGCTTGATTTTGAATTTTAAGTCTAGAAAGTGTTTTATTTGAAGCTGGAGAGAATAGATGGGCAGGGAACAGTGGAAAGAACAAAGTAAGATGGCGGAACTACAGGTATTCACCCATCATTTGGGTCAGCAAGAAGAGAGGCAGGAAGGACAGGAGCCCCTAATCACACTGCCGAGGAGCTCAAACACACACCTTTCATCCCCCTGGCAGATGGCTGGCACTCCTTCCATCTGGCATAGTCTCATTTACATGGTTTTGCAGGTACAGTGGCTGCTGCTACTTCCCTGAAAAATATTTCCAAAGCCATTAATAAAAAGGTAACTCGCTGTGTGCGATGGGAGATGACAAGCGTACCTTGGGATGAATGATGGGTAAAGGATTGTCATTTCTCTTCTCAAAATCAGGCAATCATCGCTCGCATGGCTTGGCACCTGTGGCTTGTTAGCGATTCCATTGTGGAAGTCGATCGGTTCCCAGTTGCCCCGTGGAGCGGTTTTGGGGAGTTGCTTTCCTTCAGTCTGTCTTCACTCAGTTTCAAGACACTCCAAAACCTATTTGAGAAGATGCTTTAAAATCAGCTTTCTTCTCCTTTTAAACATTTTCTCCCATTTGGTTTTTAAGTATGATTTCATTAGCCTTTAACCTGGGCTTTAAGGAGAAACAGGAGCAAGCAATCTCTTTGGGTGTGATTATTTTGGTTATACAGGGACTTTGTTTTGGAATAAATAATTTTATATTGATTCATATTGGAAGTAGTAATTGGACTTTAAATATGGTTCAAAGTTGCTTGTACCAAAACTGTGTCTTGTTCTTTGATAAACAATATTAACAATAACTAAAAGTTTATTTTTTCATTTAAAATGTGTTCTGTACTGCTCCAAGCATTTCCTATGAATTATTTCATCTAATCATCATCATCACGCTATGATTATCCCTATCATATGGTTGAAGAAAGTGAGGCACAGAAATAATGTGTTCATTTGATGTATATAATGTAAATACTTTTATATCTTATAAAAATTCAAACAGTTCTACAAATGGCTAAATTATTTCCCCCCAAACTGCAATACTGATTATTTAATTCTCAAGTTCAGAAATGTTTAATGAATATTCCATATCTATGAAATTAAGTGCAAATACTTTATGCTAACATGTGAGATCTCTCAAATTCCAATCCTAACTTCTTCTCCAGCCCTATTTCCCATGAATTCCCTAACTCACATAACATTCCTCTCGCAACAAAGAACACCAAGACAAACTTTCAAAACTACTGAAGGTTGAGAAATCTTGCCCACTCTTATTCAGGATGACTCGGGGCTCCTTACATAGTCCCCAACATTTTGTCTTTGTAGCTATTCTTCATCTATTCCTTCTCTAAATATTCCTAGAGCACCTGCCGTGGGCCCTATTATGTGTTAAGATGAGTGCCTGTCTCCCTCCCAAATCAAAACCCTGCCTGGTAGTCTACGACACATACCCACATACAGAATTGTGTATTACTTATGTATATATGCTTTGATTTAAAGTCACCAACAGGGTTAAACAAAACAAGACCTCTCTCAAATGCCATTTCCTTCATAACCTTTATCTTTGTTCTTCTATGGTCATTTCTTATAAAGTAAAACATTATGATATGGCCAAACATGGTGGCACATGCTATGATCCCAAAAGCTTGGGAGGCTGACGCAGGATTGTGAGTTCAAAGCCAGCCTTGGCAACCTAGTGAGGCCTTAAGCAATGTAACAAGACCTTGTCTCTAAATTTAAAAAATATTTTAAAAAGGGATGGGGATATTTCTCATTGTTTAAGCGCCCTTGGGCTCAATGCCCAGTACCCCACCCCTCAAAAAAAATTCCTCTATAAAATAAAAGTCTTGACAGTGAGTGGAAATCGATCAAAGTTTATTTCTATCTGACAGGTTAAATATGAATACTTCAGTACCATTTTTCCATGGTCGAAATGTTTAAAAATCTCAAATGTCCTTGTGTCATGTTGTGAAACAGCTTAATTTTCATTCCCACCAAGTTGTTATTATTACTATTTTAAATCACAGTTTGGGAAGTGATCGTAGCTAGTCATTGAAGTTCTGGTCAGCACATTGTAGGATTTGTAGAGGAGAGCGCTGAGGCTGCGTGAGAAGGCTAATGTCCTTCAGTTTGTACTGTGTTTTGTTCCAGCATTGAAATTCATAAAAATTATTTCAATTGGATCATACTGAATGCCACAAGGAGCCAGACACTGTGTGAGATGCTACGGCTCACAAGGAAGCGCCATGTGTTCTTTCTTCTGAAGAGGTCAAGTAAATATTTTTTAATACTTCAGAATGTTTTATTGTGGCAGTGGAGAAATCATTCCCATGGATGAACATTCTGGTGACCAGGTGGACCTAGAGATGACGGTGTATTGAGGGGCCACTTCTTCTTAGTACATACCAGAAACTTAAGGAGAGGAAACTTGGAAGGCATGAATCAGCAGGTCTTAACAATGACATTGAATAAGAGTAAAAGGAGGAGAGTAAATGGAAACTACTGGCCTAATCATATAGTCTATATTTGAACAATATTCTCTGTTAGCCCCCAAATGTTTCTTAATATACCTAAACTTCCATGTTTTGTTGTTGTTGTTGTTGTTTTGGTACCGGAGATTGAACTCAGGGGCGCTCAACCACTGAGCCACACCCCCAGCCCTTTTTTGTGTTTTATGTAGAGACAGGGTCTCACTGAGTTGCTTAGCACCATTGCTGAGGCTGGCCCTAAACCTCCATGTTTTAACGTTTAAAGTTGTGAGAGTATATGATACATGTCCATGAAATTTGACCCTCTCCTGTCCTCTGGTTCAGGTATCAGGTTTATAGTAAGTACTTTCGGCCTTTTTGGTTGTCCTTGAGGTTTTGAAACTTTTGGTTGTACAATCATATGGCTTCAACACAAAAACAAAAACCAAACAACACCCCAAAACAGACAGAACAAAAAAATTGCCTTTTTTATAGGTGGATTGCATGAATGGTGTAAGAGTCAAACTGTCCATCAAGAACCACAAGACATGTGCTGGTGTCCTCTACCCTGGGTCTGCTTCTTGGGAATTCTCTCCTAACATCACTGTTCCTGTAGTTGTTTGCTCCTGTCATAAAAAGGTGGAGCAGTTTTGCTTCACTAGGAAGAGGGGCTTAAGTAAGTTAAAGGAAGAGGAGAAAGTGATAGAAAAGAGGAAGGCTGGAAAAGTCACTGCTGGAACATAAAACAGGATCATTCGAATCAAGGAAGAAGAAATCCTATCACTCTGGGTATAATGATCCTTGTAGCATCTCTCCAGGTAATAAAAACAGTTCTAGTTTCTTAAATTTCAGTGTCCTTACAATTCATAGGGGTGTTTATTATAAATCCAACCACAGTCATCTTCAAACTTCAGGGTTTATGTGAGTTACCTGAGAATCAGATTAAAATGCAGATTCTAATGCAAAAGGTCAGGGAGGGACCTGAGAGTCCTCAGCTCCTAAAACCTATTGACTGTATTTTGAATGACAAGAACAAATCAGTCTAAGTTCTTAAATTTGGCTGAATATTGGAATCATTTAAGAAACTAAAAAAAAAAAATCCTGCCGCCTGAGTTCCAGTCCTCAAAATTGCTATTTAATTGACCAAGACTTCTCAAAGCTGTACAGGTGATTCCAAAGGGCAGCAGATTTTGAGAACCACTATGCTGGAGATGTTGGTTCCATAGCCCAGTAGGCGCCCCCAACCATACCCAAGTCCTTTCCCTGCAACCTTTCACCACCTAGGACCTGAAGTAGTCACAGTAAATGATTCTGGAGGACACTGTGGCCTATCTATGTTTGACTATGTTAACTATCAAGGAACCCTTGTGGTCTAGGAGGAGTTCTGGGTGGGCTCTCTGTGGAAAACCATCAAGGCCCAGTAAATCAGTGAATCCTCTAGAGCCAGGAATCCCATAACATCCATTCATAGATGTGGAAAATTGTGGTCGTCTTCATACCCCCGAGAAGAGGAAAATCCTGCTGTTTTATCTTTTAGAGGGCTTTGGTATAGATGTACTTAAATCACCTGAACTAAAGCAGAGACACCTGAGATGCATTTAGGAGACCAAGTCCAAAAGAGAGACCATTCCGCATCTACTATGGAGGATGGAATATCTAAGTGGAATACACGTGCTCTCCTTGAGTGTTAGAGTCCGCCCCATTGTGTTCCACCAGGGCAGCATGGGTTGTGTGTGGTAGGAGACCAGCTTCATGGGTCATGCATGTGCCCAGTGAGCTGCTTTTCATTGTCTGTAATGTAATAATTCTGTAATGTAATAATTCTGTAATGTTTCTCATTTGCCACTGGCTGGTGGCTATAATTTGAATTTTGAATGTCCCCCAAATGCCCACATGTTGAAAACCTAGTCCCCAGCCCATGCCACCATTGGGAAGAGATATAACAATTAGGAGATGGGGCCCAGTGGAAAGGAAGTTAGGTCATGGAGGGACATGCCCTTCAAGGGGATAGAGGAACCCCTGCCTCTTCCTTCTCTTTCACTTCTGGCCACCATGAAGTGAGCATCTTTCTCTACCACCTGCTCTCCTCCTCGCCATATGTACTGCTTTGCCACAGGCCAACACCAACAGGGCCAAGCAACCATGGACTGAATCCTCTTAAACTGTGAGCCAAAATAAACTCTTCTTTCTTTGGATTATCTCAAATATTCTGTCACAGCAATGGAAACCTGACTAACACACTGGCTCATTGGTTTCAGGAGTAAGCATTACAGGACAATCACAAAAGAACTCCTTATTTGTGTGAAATGTAGCAAGGACTACCAGCGACGCTATAGCATTCTTACCCAGGACACCCATCTTTGCAGATAATGCAGCATCTTTTCTTGCTATCACAGATTCCCTGGAAGAACAATCATGAAAGTGGCTCCTAAAATTTCAGGCCTTAGGCATTTATAAAAAGAACCTCATGTATAGGATGCGGACATTTTCTGCTGAATTTTTAAACACAGTTCATGGGGCCCCCTATAGTCAGAATGAGCTTCATGCTGAGATCTTATTTTTTTCTTCTTGAATAAGTGTAGAGCGGGCATGGCAAATAATGAGGACACTTTAGCATGCACAACAAGGCGGGAGTTAATGTCTCGCCTGACATTATTTCCTGCCGAGCTGATTATGGCAGAATGAAAAGTATTATTTGCTACTTCTGTCTAGGTTTTATCAGAGGAGGAGAATATTGTAGGGGACAAAATCAAATTCCCCCAGTGGGTTTTTAAACTTATTCCCTAATAAGCATTATCCTAATTTTGCCAACCTGGAAGGACTTAAGACATTGTGGTTTGGTCTACAATGTCCAACAAAACCATCTTCTAATCAAATTGTCCCACCTGCTTGTTAAGCCTCAGAGGAAGGTCACCTGACACTTCGTAGTCAATTCTCTTTGAGCATGAAGGCTTGAAAGGAGAACTTGTCACAAAACACAAAGTCCCTTTCTGTACTGCCTGGTCTCCGCAAGATGCTGTAAATAAAACATAGGTGAACTAAAACACAAGCAGATAGATCTTTGGAGATGATCTGGAAGAAATCTGGATAAACAAAGCATTGCTTCTGGGGAACCTGGCAGGACACATCATCGCACGCACTCTGTCCTAAGGATTACCTGCAAGGAAACAACTTGTGACTAGATGCAGGGAAGCAAAGAGTTTGCAGAAGAGATCTAGTCACAGCGTTCCTCTGCAGCCCTTGAGACAAAATGTTTCTACAAATCAAAGCAAACTCATGAGTAAACAACTGATAGGATATGTGGTACGCAGGCCAGGCAGAGGCTGTTTCTCAGAGCCTGATTTTGCTTTAAGTAACAGGAAAATAAAAAATAAAAAATCAAAGGTATGACTGCAAAGTTCTTAATCCTTGCAAACTCTAGGTTCTGATTAATAAGTGCTCATAGCCATGTCAAAAAGTGGCATTTACATTTACATCTGCAACCTTGCTGTCTTCCTCCTCGTCCTTCCCAAGGTCCTGTCCTAAGTAACCTCAAGTCTGAAAAGGGTAAATCTGACAAGGTAATTCACTGGTTCCAATTTTACTCAAGTCCCTTTTCATTATTTTATTTTAAATTTTTGGTGCACTATAATTTTACATAACCGTGGATTCATTATGCCATATTTATACAATCACGTAACATAATTTGATCAATTCCATTCTTTAGTACTTCCCCCTTCCCTCTTCCTTTCCCCCAGATCCCCTTGCTGTACCAGTCTCCCTTCTATTATTGTTAGTTTTTAAAATTAGTGCCTTAGAGTTAGATATTAACACAGGATTCATTGTAGTATGTTTGTACATTGACGTGACATAATTTGGTGGACTTTGTCCACCAGTACTTCCTCCCTCTCTCCCTCCTTCTGGATCCCCTTCGTTTTGAATTCTTTTTTGAAACTGATAAATTAAGTGGTGTTTTATGTTTCATTAGAAGGCTACCATTTTAGATCCATGGGACCTCGTGCCCCTCCTTGGATGTTAAACGGGTATAACCACCCCTAAGAACTGTGGTGGAACTTGAATGAGTGAATGTATATAAAACACACTAATAATATTTGTAAGTGATCAACAAATGTTAGGGCAAAACAGGCTAAGATAAAGAGTAGTCAATAGTTACATCAAACTTCCCCAAGAAATCTAGATGCCCAGTGAAGCCTATTAGAGTCTGTTTTGCTATTTTCCTCATAAAAAGGAGAGGCATGGTAACAGTACATTTCTCCAAGGTCTCTTGCTTTGTTTTCTGTAGATCTGTCTTGACAGTTACCGGTTGAAAGCATCTTCATGTGGTGGACCCCGCTGCAGAATGCGAAAGTGAGGGGTCGAAGCTGTTTCTCTGCATCCGTGAGGTGTCGCTTTACTTCTTTATTATTTGTGAGTAAACACTGTGAAATGAAGGTCATGACACTTAGAGTCATCCCCTGACCTGAAGAATTTCTGTACCCCAGTATTTCACCCCCATAATAGATGCAGAAGTATAGCAGTCCCCCCATAGACAGTGACCCTCCCTGGGTTTTAATAATTCCAGAATTGATCATATCATCATAGACAACCTTCCGCCACATCTTTCCTCAGCTTCCCTGTAAAGAAAGGAGCAAGAGGTTTTCCTCGTGTTAGTTTCCATTTATTCTTTCAGAAACGATCTGGTCAGCACTTACCAAAAACTGGAAATTGGAGGTGGACAGAGAAGACTGTGCTTCCTGTGGGGCTCAGGTATACTGGTTAGGCTTGGTTTGAATTTGAATCCCCTGAAAATGTCACTCCTGTGAATCCGGGTGGCTTGCTTGCTGGCTGGACCTGCCCTTCTGTGAGAGAGGAGTCAGCAGAATCCATTAAGTATCTCATTTTCATGGAAAAAATTTTTGTTTAGTGGAGCTCTGTAACTCATTTCCAAAAGCACCCAAATAGTTTAAATTTTTATAAGTTTTGCATTCACCGATCACTTCCCTTGAATAGCTAAGTAAGGAAGGCAGGGGAGGGCTGAAGAGACATTTTCCTGTGAATGTGATGTTTGTGACTGGATTAACATCTTCCTGCTAGAATTGCAGGTGCTCTTAGCTCTCAGAAGGTCCCAATTAGGCCTGACACATCGCCATCACAGTGCACGTACTCCCCGTAACAACCATATTAAACTCCAAGCTCTGTTGGTGCAGGGTGAGTTTTAAAGTAGGTTTCCCAACCAGTGTGGGTGGACAGATTCAGAAGTATAGTACTCCTTCCTCCATCTGATTGCAAATTCCTATTAGAACACCCTGCTTAGGGACACAGCTAGGATTTATTTGTGCTGCAGACACAGCTAGGATTTATTTGTCAACGATTGTGCACATTTGATACACAGATAAACACCCTGATTGGGTGGGGAGAATCACACTGACACCCCATAGACTTTGTGAAGCAAGTCAGAAGTCAGGAGGCAATAGCCACTTGGAAACTTTAAGTTTAAAAAGTATGCAAATGTAATTCAAATAATTTATATCCGATGAGAGCAGCAAATAGGATGCTAAAGAGAAAATAATTTCATTCATGAAGTCATTGGGGTGCCTACATGTCATCAGGAATATTCTTGCTTAACTGATTTTCCCCTATCTTAATATATTTTTGGCACCTGAGTCATGCACAGGTTTTTGGAGACACATCTTTGAATAAACTCTCATGATTTTTATCTTTTAATTCTCAGGAGAAAAATAGTTTAAAATATAAATAAGGAACTGAGGGTGTAGCTTAGTGGTAGAGTACTGGATTAACACATTCAAGGCCCTGGATTCAATCCTCAGAACCAGAAAAATAAAAGGTAAACAAGAAAATAGCAAATAATGATAACTGCTGCATGAGGAATATAACTAGTGATGTTCTAGTGAGCACCTAGGAGCTATTTTTGGATAGGTGGTCAAAGAAGGCTTCTTGCTAGAGCAGATTGCAATGGAGGACTTTGTGATAAAAAGGAGCATGCTTTGTGAGCATGTGAGCTTAACAGGCAGAGAGAACAGCTTGTGCAAAGGCCCTGAGGTAGGAACAACTTTGGCATATATAAGGAATGGGAAAAAGCTAAATGTAACAGGAGCACAGGGGTTAATGCCAATAGGAAAGGCTGAAACAACAGAAAGTTTGGCAAGTGCCAGGGAAGGCAGGGCCTTGGTGGGCCAGGTAGGGATGTCAGGTTGCACTTGAAATGAAAAGAGAAGCCATTGGAAGGTTTTATGCAAGAGAGTAACATGATCTGATTAATATTTTTAAATGATGACTCTGCACTCTTTAGAGAAAAGAATTGAGGCAAGAGTGGAAGCAGAAAGGCCAAGCAGGAAGCTATTTCAATAGCTTACAAGGGAGCTGACGAAATCTGGACTAAAACAGAAGCAGTGGAGATGGAAGAAAGCAAGACCAACACACGAAGAGCAAGAGCACTTTTTTTTTTTTGGTGCTGGAGATTGAACTCAGGGGCACTCGACCACTGAGCCACATCCCCAGCCCTATTTTGTGTTTTATGTAGAGACAGGGTCTCACTGAGTTGCTTAGCGCCTCGCCATTGCTGAGGCTGGCTTTGAATTCACGATCCTCCTGTCTCAGCCTCCCTAAGTACTGGGATTACAGGCGTGCACCACCGCGCCCGGCTAAAAAGCACATTTTTGAAGTAGTACTAATATTGCACCTCATTACTCCACTGTCTCTTCATTTTGCAGAATACCACACATACGGCATGAATTCATTTATTCTCTCATTTAACAAGAGTTTATTGGACACTTGCCATGTGCCCAGTGCAGAGCAAGGTCATAATGTCACATTGAATGATAGATGTCAGCTTGGTCTCTCGCAGGTCACTCTGCTTAGTGGTCAGCCAAAAACCACTTCATTCTAAGAAACCAATTCTAAGCGAGATGCAATTTTATACTAAAGTCTTGCATAATGAAGGTACACACACACACACACACACACACACACACACGAGGGATTAAAATTTAAAACCAAGAAAATTCTATCCATGAGTTTGATCATTCAGCTTAAGGTATCGCCTCATTTCACCGAGTTCTATTTGCTGATTTCATCTTATCCACATCTTCTCATCCATCCTTAGGGCTAATTGAAGACCAACTAGAGGAGCCTCTCCGGCCTCTGCTGTAAAAAGAATTATTCCTATTTTCAGTTCACCTGCTACACGGGGAGGTGGAAGGAGATTCTCAAGTACCTTGTTTTGGGGGCTTCAATCTTCACATGCTGCGATCACTCTATCCCATTTTCTTAATTGTTTTCTTTTTTACATCCAACATGAAGCTACTGTTTTTTTTTGTTTTGTTTTGTTTTGTTTTGTTTTTAAATTTTTTTTAGTTGTAGATGGTCAGATATCTCCATTTTATTCATTTGTATGTGGTGCTGAGGATCGAACCCAGTGCCTCACACATGCGAGGCAGGCGCTATACCACTGAGCCACAATCCCAGCCCCATGAAGCTACTGTTATAGGCCTAAACTGAATTTGGAAATTCAAAACGATAGTCATAATGCTCCTCAAACAAAAGAAAACAATACTAGGAGTAGGAATATATAATAATAATGATAGGCTGGTACTCTACTACTATTCCACCAGCCCAGGAATCAAAATATATATATACTAGGAGTAGGAATATACATATACATATATAT
>PVHX01011620.1:0-63260 GCA_004024805.1 Geosciurus inauris
CCGTATTTCTGTTTTACTTATTAGACTCACTAGAGTTTCAGGCATTGCAATACTAAGCCATATTGAGATATTGAGGGATAGTAACTACTACTCTAAGCTCAACATATCTACTGTTACCTATGCGCTGTTCTTTTGAATACCACCATAAAATACAGAAGGGAGGAATAATCACACAGAAATTTACAAAATCCTCATCCATGTGTGTTCCAAAGAGTAATCAGATGGACTTACACTCTGCTCAGAGCCAGGTTGAGGAACTGAGGCTCCTCTCTCTCTCTGTCCCTCCGTCTGCCTCTTGGCAAAATACAAACAGGCAATGGAAACTGAAAATACAACACCATCATTGTACATCTGGTCTTTCCCAAGGTATTTACTGTGAGTTTGTTGCTGTATAGACAAGATCTTTGACAAGATTCCATATCTTGCCTAATTGCACAGATGAGATACCAGCACGGGAGTTTGCATATAAGCGAATGGAGAAAAACTCTCATATATTGGAGAAAAACAGGCTGTAGGAATTCAGGAGCAGGTGTGAGTGAAGGCAGCAGTGGGAGATTTTTCAAAGAGAAAAACTGTAGTAAACGCAGCACATTTTATTGTTTTGTAGCCTTCCTGATCGTTTCACATCTCTTCTCTCCTGGCTGGATTATAGGCAGAGACAGGAATTATACATGCTGGTTCTCTACAATGAATAGTAATATTTTGAAAATATTACTATTTCTAAATAGTAACAGGAAATCAAGGGATCTTTGTCAAGTTCACCAACAAAGGAATAGATGGCAACCAACGTGAGCCAAATTATAAGAATGATTGCTGTAATTTTAAGTTCAATAGCAGTTATTAAGATTGATTGTTGCAGCAATAAGCTAAGGTTTAAGTTGATTTGTCAGGGAAAGATTGTAACGAAGGCTGAGGAAGCTTGAATCTGAATGAGTGAAAGAAAGGTAAAGGGGTGTGTTTGTGTGTGTTTGTAAATGCAAGTGAACAGAGACAATGGAAATTTAGACAATAAAAAACGCCATGGGAGAATACTAATCATATTATAATTGCATCAGAGCTGCAGCAGAATGAAACAGGATTCACAGAGTGGAACTTGGAATAGTCTTATAAATATACACTATTGAGACCTCTTCTATTAATGTTGGAACAAAAGAGAGACAAAGAGACATCAAAATATATGGATCATCTAGAACTGTGCTTTGTATATAGGAAGAGCCTAATGTTATTGTCAATACAGTACAAAATTGTCAGCATTCCAGTAATTGTCATAGTTTCAGACTAGAAAATTTTTACAAACATATACCCATGTACTTGGGTAGCTATTTCTTTTCCTGTTGGGTCCTGCAAAGATCTATGCACATTCTTCTGTGCTGCAAACCTGCCTATACCAACTTTTGTGCATGCCCTGGGAAGTCTTGATTAATAAAAAGCCACCCCCCTCTGTATTGATGCACCAAAAGAGGTTATATGTGAATTTCTATGTTGATCATCAAATTCTTTCTTGTCCCTCCTTGCTTACTAGCAGCAGTGGCTAGGTTAATTGACTAGTATAGGTAATACCTTTCTTTATAATAGTTTTATGCTCTCTTGTGAATGCATTACATATGCAGAAAAACTCATGAAAAATTCTTGGATTTTTGTATTTAAAAAGCAAATAGACATTCCTTTAGGGCATCACAACAAAACTAAGCATAGTTGCATCTGCTTCTCTCTGATGATAGCTGGGCAATCTGAATGGCTTGTGATATCTGCACTTTGCCTGTGTTTCTCTTTCTTTATTCCTCAGCAGATATTAAAGAAATCCCTTGGGAAATTGGATTTCTGCATCCACTCATGATCCACCCCCACCCTGAGCTTTTATCTTTCACATCTCCCAGATAAATAGTATTATTTAGGAAACTTTTCAAGAGACTCATGGAATAAAAAAAAAAAAGAAATTAATATATTTTCAATTAGAGGTTCAGATTTCACCTAACCAGATTGTATTCATCTTGTCATCTATTTTAAATTGAGCACAGAGTTGTATAGTTTCCCTTAAAAAAAAAACTCCATTAAAATAATAGTAAAGGAATTTCAAATAGCCATGAACACATACAAGTAAAAACAATGAGAAGGAAACTACCAGCCGAGGACATATTTCAACAAATGTATGGTTTGTTAATCAGGGCTCTCCAGATAAACAGAACCAATCATATACACATGCGTATGTTATAAAATTTATTTTAAAGAATTGGCTCATGCAAGTGAGCACTGGCAAGTCTGAACTCTATTACGACAGGCCAGTAGGTTGAAAGCTACAGACTTGAGGCAGAATTTCTTTTTTTCAGGGGGGGAAGGGGGCCCTTAGGTTTTGTTTTGTTCTGTTTTGTTTTGTTTTGTTTTTGGTACCAGCAATTGAACTCAAGCTGCTTAACCACTGAGCCCCATCTCCTCCTACCATTTATTTATTAATTTTTTATTTTTGAGACAGGATCTCATTAAGTGGTTCAGGGCCTCACTCAGTTACTGAAGCTGGCTTTTGAACTTGTGATCCTCCTGCCTCAGCCTCCCGAGTCATTGGGATTACAAGCATGTGCCTGTTGAGTTTTTGCTTTTAAGACCTTCAATTTGAGCCACATTATCAAGGCTAATCTCCTTTATTTAAAGATAATTAATTATAAATATTGACCACATGTTAGAAATACCTTCACAGCAACACCCAGACCAGTATTTGATTAAGTAACTAGGTACTGTCACTTAACCCAGTTGACACCTAAGACTAACAATTATACACAGTGGCTGAAAATGTGAGATGAAAATTGTAAATGAAAGAGCCTCAAGGGACTGATTATTTTCCCACTGCTTAAGAAACTGCACACACACACACTCCTATTCATAAGCACAAAACACTTAAGCAAGGATGCTTTTCCCCTGTCTGTGTGGACAGACACTAAATCCCAATGATCATATTCTAGCATCCATATCCTTGTATACTCCTCTCCCTTTGAGTGTGGCAAGACCCGTGACCTCTAACTCCTGACTATGGCCCAGTTGCAGAATGTCACTCTTGTGATTTTATTACGTTTTATCATATAAAACTTTGTTTTGCAAGATGATTTGCTCTAGAGATTCTCCTTTGTGAGATACATGGCTGTGTTGAGAAGGCCCACGAAGTGAGACATTGAAGCAGGGAATTGGAGTTAAGGCTGACTTCTAGATGAATTCTACCAATAACATAATTGAGTTTGAAAGTAGATTTTTCCCCAGTTAAACCTCCAGATGAGAACTCTCTTTTTTTTTTTTTGTTGTTGTTGTTGTTGTTTTTTCAGTGCTGGGGATGAAATCAAGGGCCTCATGCATGCTAAGCAAGTGCCCCACCACAGAGCTACATTCCCAGCCCCATGAAAACTGTCTTTATTCACAGAATGTAATGTAGAAGATCAACACTCAAAAGTCAACTGTATATCTATAAACAAGTAACAAACCATTGGAGAAAAAGTTGAAACAAATCTGAAACAATTTAAAAAGCAATGCCATTCAACATTGCATAACAAATACAAAATGCTTAGAGAGCAAACTGACAAAACTGTCAGAAACTGTATGCAAAAGTAGACATCACTGAGAAACTAAAGAAGACCTAAACAATTCAAGACACATAACATGTTAATGAATCCAAAGACTTACATTTTTCCAGATGTTCATTGTCCCCAAACTAATCTATAAATTCAATGCCACCCCACTCAAAACACCAGCACAGTATTTTTTTCTGTAGAAATTAATAATCTGATTCTAAAATTAATGGGGGAAACACAATGTGAAAATATAGAATTGTTTTAGAACAAGAAAAATCAAGTCAGAGGACTCCTGTCTGATATCAAATCTTACAATAAAACCTATAACAATCAAGAGAGTGTGGTATTGGCATAATGATAGACCAATAAGTTGATAGAACTGGATAGAATCAAGAAATAGATTCAAACATGTGGTTAATCAATTTTTGACAAAGTTGCAAAAACAACTTCATGGAGAAAGGACAGCCTTTTCAACAACTGATGTTGGAAAATTTGGATATGAGTATGCAAAAATGAACTCTGTACCTTATCAAAATTTAATGAAATAAGCTTTGAATATGACACCATAATTTATAAAATTTATATAGAAAAGTACACAAGAAATATTTATGATCTTGGATTAAGCAATGCTTTCTTTAGACATAACACCTGTAACACAACTCAAAAAGAAAACCTCAAAGTTTAAACTTCATAAAATTTTATTCAAACTGCATAAAAGTAAGATAAATAAAGAAATTATTAAGAGGATAAAAACTAGTGACAAAGTGGAAGAAAATATTTACTAATCACATATTTGATAAAGCACTTACACCAGGAAGTATAAAGAACCCTAAGAGGATCCCACCCACTCCCGGAGCATAAAACGGAAAATCACTTGTCAAGAATTTTACATTGAAGGCCTAAAAAGTTGTTACCCAAGATGATGAATGTTGACATGGATGCAATTGACGTGGAAAATCAGGTGGAACTGGAAGAAAAAATGCAACTTATTAATCAAGTGTTGGAACTTCAACACACACTTGAAGATCTTTCTGCAAGAGTAGATGCAGTTAAAGAAGAAAATTTAAAGATAAAATCAGAAAACCAAGTTCTTGGACAACATATAAAAAACCTCATATATGCTTCTAGTGTTTTTCAAACAATTGACACAAAAAGCAAAAGAAAGTAAGGGATTGGTTTCCCTTCTGTTTTATGGAATTGCTGCTGACCTTTTTTTTTTTTTTTTTTCTTTAAAACTTGGATAGATTCCAAAAGTTATAGTACCTTTGTTTGTGGCTTCATTGAATATTTATGAAGATAATGGCAGATCTAGGCAAAATTAACTGCGTAACAAAAGACTTCCATGAGTTTGTGTGTTATAGTAGTCTATGAAAATGTGCAAATGTATGGTAGAGATTTTATAATTAAAACTGCATGCATTTATGAGACTTGAAGATAAATGTTTTATCAAATTTGCTTTGATATGTAGGTTTAGCACTGTCTTTTATTATATAGGCTTAGTAAAATATATAAGAAAAGAACCAACATGTTGTGAAAAAATGACCAAAATCTTGTACTGAATGCATAGCTTTATGTACCTGTCCACCATCTTGCGCCTCTTTTTCCATTTGTGTCTTCCAATCCATTTCTCTTTCCCTAAAGAAAGAAAAAGATTTCACATTTGCAAAAGTAATTTTTATAGTTAATCACTTATGAGAGTAACCTGATTCTAATTGTTGAAACTTAACCAAAATACGATACTGTCTTAGCTAGGACTTGTCCTTCGTGATATTTAATAATAAGATAGGATTGCTGGTTTCTCTTTAAGCAATTGAAGATGAGCTGAGACTATAAAAATGGTCTTATACTGGGAAAATTTGTTAAAAATTTCCTTTTGCACAAAATAACCTCCTTGGTACCTGAAAAGATAGGAGTTCTGGTTATGTGTGCGTTCAAGATAAAAAAATCTTGAGGAAAAATAGAAATGGAGCAGGAAAAAACTTGGTAAATACTAGTAACCAACTTCACATGCTTTTACTCCAGATTGTGTTCTCTCTGACAGAATAGATTTTTGGCAGACAAAAGGTAGATAGGAAAGCAGATTAAGTTTGAATAACTTTATGTAAGCCACCTGTTAGGAAGACCAGTTACCATTTGGTCTCCAGGACATTTACCCAGTCGATCAACTCTTACAAAATTCCTTAAGAGAGTTTATTAGTAACAGAATCATGAGTACATGGTAGAATTTACATGTATAATAATTGGTAATTTTAATCTTAGTATTTTAACTCACTTTTTCTCCCAGACTTTTCTGTAAATTCAACCATTTAGTTGGCAGAGGTTTAGTCATTCTTTAACAATATTTAAAAATTTAGTTTATAGTTTCCATTTCCTAAGGGAATCAGTATTTGAAATAATAATATTAAGATAATAGGAAAAGAGATCCACTAGTATAGTTTATGGTAATTAGATTTGGACTACTTTTAATCATGAAATAATCTTATGTATGTATTAGTGTAAATTTGATATGTGACTTTAGCTGTATGAATATAGAGTAACTGCAAGCATTTTGTATTCCTTTTGTGACCTAATTAACAAATATTTAAAATTGTGTTATAGTTCTGCTTTGCTATTTAATAAAAGTTATTTCAGAGAAATAAAAAAGAACCCTAAGAACATAGTAGTAAGAAAAAAAATCCAATAAAAATGAGTGAAATATTTGAAACAGCCTTTCACCAAATAGGCATATGGCTGAAAAACAAGGCCTTAAAAAGATTCTCAGCATCATCAGTGGTTAAGGCAATAGAAATTAAAACTCAAACGATACAGTTAAAAATCTATTCAAATGGCTACAATTAAAAAGAGTGACCATACCTAGTGTCATTGGGGATATGGAACAAACTGAAACAAGTACTTTACAAAGCAGCTCGGAAATTTCTTAGAATATTCAAATGTACACTCGCCATGTCATCCAGCCATTCCATGCTTAGGTATTTTCCTGAACAGATATGAAGCCATATGTAACTGCATATAAAAACTGGGCATGACATTTAGCAGATTTAATTGTAACAGCCTCTGTATTACTTTCCTAGGACTGCTGCAACAAATGGCCACACATTTAGTGACTGAAAACAACAGCAACATATACTTTCACAGTCCTGGAGGCCAGAATCTGAAATCAAATGGTACCAATCAGAATCCCAAAGCATACAATCTCAAACACCAAGACCTCAAATGTTGAAATCTCAAAAAATCAAAATCCCCCAAAGTCTAAAATTCCTAGTTTAAAATCCTCCAAATCACAATTTTGAAAATTTAAAAGCCTGAGTTGTGAAATCCTGAATATTGAATTTTTTTCTTTCTCCTTCTTTCTTTCTTTTTTCATTTCTCTCTTCTTCCTCCCTTCCTCCTTCTCTTCCTTTCTCTCTATCCTCCTCTCCTTTTAAAATTTTTGCCTTTTTAATGTTTTTCCACCATTGTAAACTGTCAGCATTATTTTTTATACTTTGCCATGCTATGTAGTTTTATCCCCCATCATTTCCAATACTGGAAATAGAAGTTGTGGGAAGATTTTTAGAGCATTCTAATTCATGTTGTGCATATTTTCAAATTTGACTCCACATAGGTGCATTATCCAAACATTGACTCTACCTAAGTATAGTGTGTATGCATAAAAATATTGAAATTTCATCAGTAAATGAAGAGATATCCTTTTAGTGTATCAGCATTTGTGAAAGATAAAATTTCCTGAAATCTTGACTGGGAGACTGGTTTTGTGACTTGTAGTTATGACTTGGACGTATATTTTGGGAGGGATACAATTTAATCTACTATGTTCCTAAACTGGAAACAACCCAAATTTCCATCAACAGAGAACAGATAAGCAAATTGTGCTACATACTCATAATGGAATATATTTAGTAATGAAAATGAATAAACTATTGATACATCAACAATGTGGATGAATTTCAAGATAATTATGCAGAGCGAGAAGACATATAATTGCATGATTCAATTTGCTTAAGACTTTGGAATTGCAAACTAAGGTATAATGACAGAAGGCTGTGTGTTTGTTGCCTACAGAAAGGCAGAGGGGGAAGTGGTGAAAGGTAAACAGCAGATTACACATACAGGATAAAACTTTTGAAAGGAAAGAATATGAATTTTTTTTTTGGTATCGGGGATTGAACCCAGGGGCACTTACCCATGGGCCACATCCCCAGCCCTTTTTTGTATTTTACTTAGGGTCTCGCTGAGTTGCTAAGTGCCTTGCTGAGTTGCTGAGGCTGGCTTTGGACTCACGAGCCTCCCAAGTCACTGGGATTACAGGTATGAGCCACTGTGCCCAGCTTCAAGAATATGGTCAAATTTTGTGGTAATGGTTTTGTGGCATATGTATTGAGTATGACTCTTAATGTTTGCTCTGCTGCTGACTGCTTCCCCTGGTAAAGTTCTCCTTTCTCCATTCCATGTGATTCTGATTGTGATTCAAAGGGGGCATCTTCATCTCCTCTGCCAAGGGAGGCTTAATAGAGATACTTTTGGGGGGCTGGGATTGTGGCTCAGCAGTAGAGCGCTTGCCTTGCATGGGTTCGATCCTCAGCACCACATAAAAATAAAGATATTGTGTCCATCTACAACTAAAAAGAAATTTAAAAAAAATATATGACCATAACTTTATAAAAAAAAAAAATAGAGATACTTTTGGAAACTGATTTGAATGCCAGCAAGAAGAGGCCCTAGCTCCTAGGAGGTAAGATGTTGAGAGCCATCTTTACCACACAGGGAGAAAATGTTGGTTTGAATAAAATTCTGCTCATTTCCAGAAGGAAGCAGAGAGAATTGGAGGGGAAAGAGAAAATAAACCCTGGTGACATACATGAGCTGAATCCCTAGACTCAGTCTTTCATCCCTAAGCCAGCCATCATGTTGGGCTTCCAAAATAAATGAGCCCTGAAGGTTCTCTTTTAGGCATAAGAGAGTGTGAGTTGCATTTCTACTACAACTTCTGAAAAGAAGACTTACACAATGGTGAATCCAAATTTGTGTCACTCAGAATTGGAGGTTCTACCATGGCCTTACAGAATATATTAGCAGTAAGAATCAGTCTAAGGCAAACGTCACCCTGGAAGTTAATATGCAATAATTAAACCAAGTATATGGCAGACACACAAAGGATGAGACCAATATTGTCGTCATTGTTGGTTTTTTTGGGGGGGAGGGGGTACCAGGGATTGAACTCAGGGGCACTCGACCACTGAGCCACATCCCCAGCCCTATTTTGTGTTTTATGTAGAGACAGGGTCTCACTGAGTTGTTTAGTGCCTATCCATTGCTAATGCTGGCTTTGAACTGGGGATTCTCCTGTGTCAGCCTCCCAAAGTGCTGGGAGTTGTTGTTTTATAATACAGGAAAGCACAGACCTCAAGTAATTTAAAAATTACTGAAGAATGACACTATATTGTCCTTCAGAGACAACAGAAGAACACAGGGTGAAATTCTTGAGAGTGGGTTCCGTCCGACTGACCCAGCTTCCATTTCTGAATAAAATGCCTGCCAGATAGATTAATGAGGAGTTTTAACTGTAACAGAACATTAAGTTGCAGGCAGCCCACCCTCACAGTTTAACTTGGGTAGAGCTGTGTCTTCCCTGGGGCACTCAGCTTCCTCGTCTGTGAATGAGGCCATTTCAACAATTGTGCTCTTCAATTCCATGATTTATTTTTTAAAAAACTCCTCCCCTCTGAAGGGAGCTACCAGGGCCCCCCAAAACTGAGTCTTCCCTTAGAACAGCACCCTTTAGCCTCAGCACTATGAAATTTTGGGCTAATTCTTTGCTATGCTGGGCACTGTAGGCTATTTAGTAGCATCTCTGGTCTCTACCTATTTGGTACTAGTAACACCCCTTCCTCAATGATAACAATCAAAAATACCTCCAAAGAAAGCCAAGTGTCTCCTGGATGAGGGGTGAGGAGGGGACCAGCCTTGGTTGAAGACTTCTAGATTTGTGATGGAGTAGAGTGCCCACTTTGGGGAGGCTGTCAGGGAGGCAATGAACAAGTATCGCTGGCCTCACAAAGGTCTTGGAGACTTAGAGGAAGTGGTCAGAAGCAAGCAGTGTGGCATTCAATAAGATCTGGTAGAAGACAGGGCACCTAGGAAGACTGGAATATTCCCTAGGAACAGGGAAAACACAGTGTGAAAGTGTAGCACAAGAGTGTTTGGATGTGAGTAAACAGACTCAATTGCATTAAACCAAGGCAAAGAGGCAAGTAATGATCCAGGGTATAGAAGGAACAATTGTTTATGAAAATCTGGAAGACCAGTGTTATCCTTGAGTCCAGTCTGGTTACAACATTGTCATGATTCTATGCTGAAGAGGATCTGCTACCACATCTGCTATAGTTTGGGTGTGAGATGTCCCCTCAAAAGCTCATGCTAGACAATGCAGGGATGTTCCGAGTAGAACAATTAAATTACGAGAGCTGTAACCTGATCAGTGGATTAGTTCATTTGATGGATTAATCATTTGAATGAACTACTGTACTGGGAGATAACCAAAGGCAGGTAGGGCCTGGCAGGAGGAAGTAGGTCAGTGGGAGGTGCCCTTGAGGATTTCATATCTTGTCCCTGACTGCTCCTGCACTCTGTTTCCCTGTTACCCTGAGTGATCAGCTTTCCTCTGCCTTGTCCTTCCACCATGATGCTCTGCCTCATCTGGAGCACTGAGTGATGGAGTCAACCAACTATGGACTGAACCTTTGAAACCAAGAGTGCAAAATAAACCTTTCCTCCTCTAAATTCTTCTGGTCATGTATTTTAGTTATAGTGATGAAAATCTCAAGATACCTTAGAAAAGTGACTGGAGAATGGTCACAGAAGACCTGTGAGCAAGGGCTCTTTGGCATAGAGAAAAGGGGTCTGGAGGGCCCTGAAATAGATGGATTGCTGAGCTCAGCTCAGAGAGGACAGAGCTCACCTACTGTGAGGATTTCTGGTATCCTCTATTTCCACTGGACCTTCCCAGGGGCCTTATTTTATTTCTTCCATTTATGATGGTTATTATGATTATATATATGTTAAGAATTCAGATAAAATCATTCCTTTCTCCTAATCATTTACTTACTTTAAGGGGCTGACTTACTTCCTATGGGAGCTGTTGGACCCCTTTTGTTAATTTGCTCAATCTCTTTCTTTGGACTCCTGCCTTTTGCTTACTGAATGCTGAGGGTAATTTAGAATTTAGTTAAAGGTTACCAGGGATGTTGAGTAAGAACTATGCCCTTCGTGGAATACACGCAAAGGTTACAAAGAAAACAATTGTTCAATCGGCTCCTCCTTCAAGACATTATAAATCCATATCTCAATAAGGAGACCTGTTAAAGGATGGGAAAGATAAACAAGGACCAAATATACGAGCAGATCTGGCCTATGGGAAGTTTAGAATCCCAGGCTAGTTTGTTTAGGAGAGACAAAAGGTGTGGCAAGCCAACCAAGAGCAGGGGATCTGAGGTCCAGGTGTGGCTGTGGGGGCTGGGACTTAGAAGGTGGTTGCAAACTTTATCACCCTAAGCTGAGGCTTTGGGGAGAATTTAACTTTTATTCTTCTTATGTTACTGATCATTTTTATAGCTTCCATGCACTAAATAGTAGGAGAGATAGGGTGTGTGTGTGTGTGTGTGTGCGTGTGTGTGAATAATTGATCTAGTCTAATCTAGTTATCTTAGTTTGATAAACACAGCATACTTTTTGGATTACATAAAAATTCAAGCTCATGGGAGAAAATCCAGACAAGGCATAAAAGTGAAGAAGTAAGTAAAAATTGCTTGACATTCCATCACTCTTAGGAAACCACAATGGATCTGCTGGTGACTATGTTTTTGCTGATTCGATAACTTGAGCAGTCTCTCTGGGTTGGATGCTTAGACTCTGAGATCTCTTCCCCTTCTCCCCCCTTATTTTTTCCCACGGGGATGCCATCTGGACGCACAACGAGGCCTCCTGTGACTTCCTGCCCCACAGAACTAAAGGATCCGTGGATGTGGCTCTTCTAGTCTCCGCGGCACTGGTTCTAATTGCTACTTTCTGCTTACGTTCTTAGTTGATGTCGGCAGTGGGAACAATTCATGGTGACACCTTCCTTGCTTTGGCCAGTGCCTTTGGTTAAATGGGTCTCCTTTCACGGCAGCTGGGACTACAGAACTTCCTTCATCGCTGGCACATGCTTTGTTTGGTTTCCTTGTCTCTACCCAGGCAGGCCAATGGCAGGTCCATTAATGTCCACCAGATCTGTTTTCCCAGGCCACTTGAGAGTAGCAGGAATTTTTGCTACCTGTCCGCAAAGCAAGGGCAGCCTCCATAGGACCTGTTCCAGAATCCAGATTTAATTCCACTGCTCACGTTACTCCTCTCTACTTACCTGTACCACTTTTCTCTCAGCCCCAATCTGGATCTGTTCATATCATCACTGTCACTCTGCCCCTCCACTTCTGCTCTGTCCCATCTGCACTGTCTCCCAGGGCTAGAAAGGGGGAATCTCCCCCTTTCCCCTCCCAACACCATCTCCCTTTGCGTTTCCCAGAAGCTGTTATGGTGGAAGTGATAGAGAGATGAGCTAGCGGGCTTCCTGATTGGGGAAAGATGATATCTGTTACAAGGCACAGATAACAGAGTGCTTTGGAATCTGACTTGGTCCACTGAATGCAAAAAGGGAAATGGATTACTCTCCCCAGATGATCAGGCTTCTAGAGTATTCTTAAAGATTATATGATTTATCCCTTTCTTGTCATTTTAAAATTAGATCTCTCAGATCTCATGAATTGGCCTCACTCTTATTCCCAGCAAGAAAAGATACTCCTTCTTTGTCCTTCTGACCCTCTGGTCATCAGATCTATTGCTTGTTTCTTAGGTACCTCATGGGGAAGAGCTGAAATTACTCAAGCTTGAGTCCTTGGCATGTAACTCAGTGCTTGGCACATAGTTGGCTTTCCACAAAAGCTTCTGGAGGGAAGAATGGAAAAAAAATGATGATGGATATATGCTGTTCTGCATAGCTAAAGTTTATTGAAGCTGAGGAACAAAGGAGATGCCCCCCCTTGCAAGGTCATGCATGATTCTGTGAGCCCGTGGACACACTCCCATGGCTAGACAGCAAGATATTAAAATCTGTCAATGTTTTTCTGCTGCCCACCTAGCCAACTGCTCGGCTTGGTTATGACATTTGTAAACAGGTCATTTGTATTCTTCTGTCACCTGCATTACTCTGAAGGAACATCCCTCAGGTTCACAGAAATTAGTTATCCTGCAGGCTAGACAGATGACGGATAGGTGGCTTTTTCACTGTTCCAGCTCCATTCGCAAAAGGCCAGATGCCTTCACTATCCTGACTGTGCGCTCATGCGCATGATTAAACAGCCAGGGACGCACTCAGAGCACCAACACAAGAAGCAGACGTTTCTCAAGCGACCCAGGACTGTTGTTCCACAGGGACAACCTGTGACGTTCTTTCCACTGCCACCCTCCCTGGAGTGCAACCTGGCGGGGCTGCTATGTTGGCACCATGAGGCTGCCAGCCTGTTTTCTCAGCAGGGTCTTTTTCTGCCTAATTGTTCCATCACCTCTTCCTGTTCCCTTTTAAAAGCCAAGCAGTTAAAGCAGAAATAATGCTGTTTTAGAATGTTGCCAGGGACCAATACTAAAACCACTGGCTTTGGAAATCCAAAATTCATTTTTTTTTCTTTCTTTCTGTAAATAAAAGCAGAGCATTTGTTGGTTTGGTTCTTTGGGTGTCTCTCTCCTTTTTATTGGTTTTTTGGACAGAACTGTTTTACACTTCCACTCCGAAGGATACAAAACACATTCCTTCATAGCTTTGTAGCTGGCCTGATGCTATCCAGCAGGTTTCTCTCTGGGCTACTGGACAAGCCTGGTCACAGCTCTGGGCTTGTGGGTCCACTGGGACATAGAGATAGGATCAAGTGTGCCTTGACCCTTTCTATAGAGTTCTAAGACATCATGAGTGTATCATAAAACACATCTGGATTTCATTTTCTGTTCTTATCTTTTGTGCCTTAGACTTGTCTCCAGAAGATAAACTTAAGTTTATTACTTGTAAACACTGGAAGAACTGTGTTATTTCCTATGTCTTTGAACGTATCTTTGATAGGAACACCAGTGGATGAGCTTGTTCTTGTTTGCTGTCTCCAAATCCACAATGCCTGTGAGAGGGTAGCTTTTCCACTGCCTCACATTTCTTCCGAACACTTCCCACTGCTTGAACCTCAAGGTCGACTGCTCAGATCCACTGTGAGTGAACACCCTATTCATTTTACCAGGGCTGTCACAACAGAATGCCACAGACTGGGCCGATGAAGCCACAGAGATTCATCTCTCACATTTGTAGAAGCTGGAAGGAGGCGATCAAGGTGGACTTCCGAGGCCTTTCTCCTCGGCCGACCTCTTGGGAGCCTCATGTTTTTCCTGTGTGTGTGTGCAGCCCTGATGTGTCCATGAGTCTTCTTAGGAGGACACCTGTCACAGGGGCTTACAGCCTGAGGCAAGCGCTTTACCACTGAGCTACAATCCCAGCCGTCCTTGTGATCTTGAGTAGTATTGTTGCTTGTCTATCTGGTCTGAGGCTTTAAGCCAGCTCAAGCCACCCACAGATCACCCACAAGGCTGTCTCTGGACATTTCTTGGCACTAGAATTCATTTCTGAGCTAACCCTATATTTTACCCCTCTAGCACTAGCACTGCAGCCTGATCTTTCACCCATGACCTTCCTGGCTCCAATTCCTCCTCCACAGAGTCCAGCCTAGTAAGAGTTAATGTGCAGATGAGTAAAACAAATGCGGTCAAGCAACTTTCTCAAGGTCACACTCCAACAAGGGACAGAGACATGATTCTGACCTCTGCTTCAAATGCAGCCATCCCTTCTTTTCTCATGTAGTCCAGGGATTGGAAAAAATTGGAATGAATAAAACCTCTGCTGAGACTCTTTGAGGCTCACATCAGACTTTTAAAAACAAAAAGAAGGGCTAGGGCTGTAGATCAGTGGTAGAGCACTTGCCTAGCATGTGTGAGGCACTGGGTTCGATCCTCAGCACCACATATAAATAATAAATGAATAAAATAAAGATCCATCAACAACTTAAAAAAAAAGAAGTAGGCTTACCTGTCCTGCATCTACTAAATCAACTCATTTGTTAATAATTTCTTCTGTTTCTGGTGACAAAAATTCCTCACTTCCTTTAGGAATGGAATAGAGGAGGGATATTTTTGCACTTTTATGTAATATGGTTATTATTCAGTTGATCACATCATGTGTGTAAAGTTCTTAGGGTTCAGTTATTGACATTTCTGACCTCGGTGAAGGTCAGAATCCTTTGTGGTCAGCATTTCTTATTTCCATGGGTTATTCAAAGGTTTTCCTTGAGTTGCCATATCTTTACCTTTGATTTTTAGTGTTCAAAAAAAAACCACTAAAAGAACACTAAAAGAACGCCTACTGTCTCTAATTTTTAAAGTCATGATTCAAGGCCCTGTACGTTATTTCTTGTCATTGTCAAACTGATTTCCTGAGGTTTTCTTTCATGGTGAATTAGAATTTCTCTTGGATCTGACTCTGATCTCTGCTCTTGGGGTTCCTGGAAGTTCCTTCTAATTGAGTTAGCTGAGAGTCAGGTGACACAGACTTTTGTGACAAGAAAAACTTCCCTTCCCTTCTGCCCTGGTGTGTCTACCAGGAAGAAAGTGTCCAGGGTTCCATGAAGTGACAAAGATCCTACATGGAAAAAATCTCTCCCTATATGCTACATTCTTGGGAGCCTTGACACATAAGTAGCATTAAATATATGTGTTCTGCTGCTTTTCTTATTTTTAAAGCAATTTTATGACAGTATAATTTATAGAAGAAAAAATGCACAAGTTTTTATTGAGACATTATATTTGTACATCTTTATGGGGTATAGTACTAAAATTTGATACATGTATACATGTGTAATGATCAAATTAGGATAATAAGCACTTCCATCGCCTCATACATGAATCATTTGTATGTGCTGGGAACTTCATACTTTTCTAGTTATTTTGAAACATAGTGTAGCTTGTTGCAACCGATATTTACTCTTCTATGTTACAGAGAAATAGGACTAATTCCTCCTATGTTTGGTGTCCCTCATCCAACTTCTTTCTGTCCCCCTTGCCCCTGACCTTCCCAGTCTCTAGTGACCACTATTCTAGTTCGTTCTTTCATGAGATTGATATTTCCAGTTTTCACAAATGAGTGAGGAAAAAGTACTATTTGTCTAGCACATTTCATTTAATGTAATTACCTCCAGTTCCATCCATGTTGTTGCACATGATGGGGTTCCATTCTTTTATCACTGAATAATATTCCATTGTACATATATACCACATTTTTCTTATTCATTTGTCTGTTGATAAACACTCTGGTTGATTCCATATCTTAGCTATTGTTAATAGTGATGCAGCAAGCATGGGAAAATGCATAATTTACCATCATCCCTAAATTTCTTCTCCTTTGCAATCAATACTCACACAGTCTTAGGCAAGAAAGAAAGAAACTGTTTTTTTTTGTTGTTGTTGTTGTTTGTAATTAGAGCTTTTCCTGTTTAGAATTTCATATAAATGAAATTAAACAATATATACTCTGATGCTGAGGTTAGAAATTTTTAAACTTTTATTTAGTGATTCATTCATGTTGTGTGTATAATTGAAATTTACTTCTTTTATCCCCAAATGTCACATTGTGCCATCCTTTGTTAGTGTGTGAACACATAGCTAAAAACCTAGATTATTTATAGGTTTTGGCAATTTGAAATAACTTAGATACCAAGTAATTACTAACATTATATACCAAGTGTTTTTTTCTCCTGAGTTACTCTGTCAGAGTGGGGTTGTGGGGTTGTATGGGAAGAGTAATTTAGCTTTATAAGAAATTACTAAATTGTTTTCCAAAGCGATTGTGCTATTTATATTTTATTTAGCATGTGAGTTCCAGTTGTTACAGATCCATGGCACGGTCAGTCACTGTGGTGTGTTTCTGTCCTTACCTTGTTCTAGTTTTAATTTGGTTTTCCTGATGATTAATGCTGTCAAACACCTTTTCTTGTGCTTTTTCAGTCATTTTGAAGTGTCCCAATATTTCATCATTTCCATTAGATTGTCTGTCTTCTAATTGTTATCTAAATTTGCTGAATTTCCTTATAAATTCTGGGTGTGAGTCCTTTGTCAACAGTATATATTGTGAATCTTTTCTGCTATTGTGTAGCTTCTCTCTTTTTTTCCCTTAGTGTTATCTTTCAAAGAGAAAAAGGTTTTAATTTTGATAAAGTCTGAATTACGAGGTTTTCTTTTACACTTTGTACTTCTTGTCTTCTAATTTTATTTTTGGCCTAACCAAGGTTGCAAAAACATTTTCCTAACTTAGCTTTTATGTTTAGGTCAATGATTCAAAGTAATTTTGTGTGTGGTATGAAGTAGGGATGAAGTTCTTTTTAAAATATATTTAAAACTGTTCACTTGTGCAAGCACCATTTATTGAAAAGGCTTTCTTTTTCCTATTGGCATTTAAAAAAAAATCAGTTGACTAGCTGGGCATGGCAGTGCACATCTGTAATCCCAGCAACTCAAGAAGCTAAGCAATTTAATGAGACCCTGTCTCAAAATAAAGTATAAAAAAGGCCTGGTAGTATAGCTTAGTCATAATGTGCCTCAGGGTTCAATCCCCAGTACCAAAAAATCAATTGACTATATCTGTATGTATACTTACTTCTAGACTCTCTGTTCTGTTTCTATGATTGATCTTGATGCTATCACTGCATAAACCTTCTCATTTCTAGAAGAAATTTTAGAATACAATTATCAACTTATTTCGAGTAAAAATCCTGTTGAGATTTTGAATACAGTTATGGGTCACTTTGGGGAGAACAGATATCTTAACAATATTGAGTCTTTTGATTTATAACCGTGGTATAATTCTCTACTTGTTTATGTTTGTGATAATTCTTTAGCAATGTTTTTATTATAAAGCTATTGATCTTACACATTTTGTTAAATTTTTCCATACACATTTTGTTAAATTTTTCCATAAAATTGCTATTATGATACTTCTCTGACATAAAATTAAAATGTTTTTAAAAATTTTACTTTTCAATTATTTATTTTTTGATAATCTTAGAAAAACAACTGATTTTTTAAAATAATCTCTTTTTTTTAGTTGTAGATGGATGCAATACCTTTATTGTATTCATTTATTTTTATGTGGTGCTGAGGATTGAACCCATTGCCTCACAGGTGCTAGACGAATGCTCTACCACTAAGCCACCACTCCAGCCCTAATTTTTGATGTGTATTTATCTTGATTCCTGAGACCTTGATAAATATACTAATTAGTTCTTTTTAAAGTACAGTTTCTGTAGCATTTCTATATACATTATTACATTTTCTGCAAATAAAGATCACTTTATTCTGTACTTTCCAATGTGTATGCTTTTTATTTCTTTTTCTTGTCTTATTGCACTCACTAGTTCTTCAGCACTATGCTGAGTTGGAAGAGGCAAAAACAAATCCTTGCTCTTTTAGATTAAAAGATTTCAGTTTTTCTCTCTCAAGTCTGAAGGTAGCTGTGAGTTTCTTTCACAGACACATACACACAATTTTTGTTGGGTTAAGCAGGTTTTTCTTCCTTTACTAGTTTACTGATAATTTTTATAATGGTATCAATTATCTCAGTTTTTAATTGCTAAAAAGTCTATTTTACCTTCTTCTGGAAATTGAGGAAAATCAGATTTATATGGTTATGTGTTCTTGAGATAAAATTCATATAATATATAATTAATCATATTAAAGTGCACAGTGCAGTGGTGGTTAGTACATCCACAGTGTTGTCCAATTGTCACCTGTATATAGATCCAAAATATTTTCATCATCGCCTGTGAAGAGACAGTAACTATTAGGCATTCACCCCCAGTTCTTCCCTTCCTTTGCCCACTGGCAGCCACTACAGTGTCTCTATGGTTTTAACTATTCTAGATATTCCTATAAATGGAATTGTACATTATATGACATTTTATATTTGGCTTCTCTTACTTAACATAATATTTTTAAGGTTGATATAGCATATATCACTACTTCATTCTTTTTATGGCAAAGTAATATTCCATTCTATGGATATACCACAATTTGTTTATTCATTTATCAATTGGTGGAAATTTGGGTTGGTCTCCCTATTGGCTATTGTACATAGAGCTGCAACAAATATTTGTGTACCTCTGAATACCTGTGTTCAATTCTTTTAGAAGTGAGTTGCCAGATTGTATGGAATATTGTATGTTTAACTTTTTGAGGAATCATTAAACTATTTTCAACAGTGGGTGTATAATTTTACATTCCTAACAGGAATGTATAGGGATTCTATTTTTTCCACATCTTTGCCAATGTTAGTTATTTTTCAGGATTTCAAAATTATTTTTATAGAATTAAATTCAGTATATTTTAGCTATACTTACAAGTTTATAACAGCACAATTTAGAATAACCAAGTTAAGGGACCATTTATAATGGATAAAGAGAATCTTGTACATATAAAATGGAATTTTATTCAGCCAGAAAGAATGTAATTATATAATTTTCAGGAAAAGGGATGGAGCTGGAAAGCACTGTGTTAAATGAAATAAGTCAGAAGATCAAAGATCCTATGTTTTAAAGATGTCTCATGAAACTAGAGGGGAGATCAGTAGAGTAGAGGAAGGGTATTGGGGGAGAAGGGTTGGGAGGAAAGTGGGGAGTACTAGACAATGAAATTGACCAAATTATGTTATACACTTGTATGACTCTGTCACAATAAGTCCCAATATTATATATAATTATGATCCTCCAATTAAAAAGCTATTGTTTTATTATAGTCGTCTTAGTGGATATAAGTGATATAAGTTGTACATCATTATGTATTTGATTTGCATTTCCCTCATAACTAAAAAAGTTGTCATTTCAGTAGACATTGCATTTAATCTGTAGATTGTTAAGAGGAATGAAGATTATTGCATCTTAATAAAATGTTTTGACCTACAAACAGAGTTCTTTCCATTTACTTAATTATTCTTTAATTTCTCTAAGCAACTGTTGTTTTATAGGTTTCAGTGTACTTGTACTCCTTGATTAAATTTATTCTTAAATATTTTATTCTTTTTGATGATATTGTCAATGTAATTTTTTCTTAATTTTATCTTCAAATTGTTCATTACTAATGTATATACATATATCTGATATCTGTCTTTTGATCTTGTATCTTGCAACTTTACTTGAGCATTTATTTGTTAAATCTAATAATTGTAGTATTTTGTTGTTTTTCTTTACACTTTCCTACATGCAAAATCATGGCATCAGTGAATAAAGATAGTTTTAATTCTTCCTTTCAATGAATGCCTTTCATTTATTTTACTTGTCTCATTGCTCTGGCTTGAACTTCCAATATAATATTGTAAACAAGGGTAAAAACAAGCAATTTTGTCTTCTTCCCCATTGAGTATAATGTTGGCTGTTTTTATTTGTTTGTTTGTTTTGTGGCACTGCACTCAGGGCCTCCAGCATTCTTGGCAAGCACTCTACCACTGAGCTCCATCCCCAGCTCTTTTTGTTTTTTGTTTTTGAGATATGGCCTAAGATGCTGAGGCTGGCTTGGAAATTGGGATTCTCCTGCCTCAGCCTCCAGAGTCCCTTTGATTGCAGGTGTGTGCCACTACACCCAGCTACATGAGCTTTTTATAGATGTCCTTTATCATGTTGAAGACTTGATCATGTTGAAGACTTCCATTTCAAATTTGTTGCACATTTTTATCATGTGTCAAATGCCTTTGTGCATCAATTGTGATGAAGATGTATTTTATCTCATTTTTCATTTTATTAATATAGTATATCACACTAATTGATCTTGTATATTGAACCATCCTTGCTTTCTTGGGGTGAATCTCAAATGATTCAAATTTATTTTTGAAGAGTGTATTCATTAGCTATAGAATTCTAAGTTGGCAATGTTTTCTTTCAGAAACTGAGATAATTTACTGTCATTTTTATATTTACATTGTTTTTCTGACATGAATTGTCATCATGATTTTTTTCCTTATAGTTATTTAATGATATCCCCTTTGTCACTGGATTTGAGTAGTTTATTGTGATGTGACATGGCCTGATTTTTCTCTCCTTCTCTACTCAAGGTTTGATGCTCATTTTCTTGGGTTTGTGGAATTATAACTCCATTTCATTTGGAATTTATTTTTCAATAAACCAAACGCTTATTCAAATATTTTCCTGTACCCATTCCCTTCCTCTGAGATTTTAATTGTGTGTGTACTAAATTATAACATTGTCTCACAAGTCACTAAGGAGCTATTTTATCTTGAAAACAATATTTTGTCCTTTTTCTATGTGTTCTTCAGTTTGTGTAGTCTGTTTTCTAAGTTTTTTTCAAGTTACTGATATTTTTTTTTCTAAAGCTTTAATCTTTTAAATGCAGCAAGGCCTCTGTGTTCTTTGTTTTCTCTCTGTGTTTCAATCCAGAAAATCCCTCCAAGCAAAAATTCAGAGCAATTACAGCCCTCACCATGTTTGATTCCCCTTCCCAGAGACCACAGTCTCCTAGTGCTTGTGTCTAGAGCCTGAAGCTAGAAGGCTTATATGCTTATCCATTTCTCAAGTTGTTTAAGAAGGTGCAAAGATTTGATGCTCTTTGTTCCATCATGGCCAGAAGCACAGGTTTCCTGCTGCTTTTCATCACTTAGTGCCTGATTGACAACTTAGTTTCAGCTCTTTAACTGATTAGTATAGATGTGTCTAAATGGTTACTTAACTCTAAAATTGATCAATAAATCAGGAGCTCTGTTTCTATGACTTTGGACATTTCCAGCAGGAAGTAGAGGATGTTTGAGCTAAAGAATTGCATTGAACAAATACAAAAATCAAAAGACCTGCTGGGTGCAAAGGTACATACCAGTAATTCCAGCAATCCAGCAAGATCAGGCAGGAAGATCACAAGTTCAAGGCCAGCCTGGGCAGCATAGCAAGACTTGTCTTAAAATAAAATAAAAAGATCATGGATGTACCTCGGTGGAAAAGTGCTCCCGAGTTCACTTTTTTTTTTCCAAAAAAATCAATGAGTATTGGAGTCCCCCAAAATGAAAAAGGGAATGTAATTATGTTACTGCTATAGTTTTAATGTCCTTATCAGCACTCATGTTAAATTTCATCCTCATTATTAGCTATTAACAGGTGGGACAGGGTAGGTTTAAGAGGTGATTGGGTCATAGGTCATGAGGGATCTGCCTTCATGGGTAGATTAATCTACTCATGGATTAATGGCTAGTGGGTTAATGAGTTATTGTGGAAGTGGCTTTATTATAAAAGGGAATGGTATTTGTTCATCTTGTAGTATTACAATGAAGTGACTTATAAAGACAAAAGATTTATTTAGCTCACAGTTTCGAAGGTTCAAACACATGGCTCCTGCATTGCCTCAGTTCTTATGGAGGGGGATGGATGATGGCCCATTAGAGCCAGAGCATGTGGGAAAAAAGTGCTCATATCTCAAGTAATGGCAGAGAGACAAAGATATAAAGACCAGCATTCCCCAGTTCCATTCAAGGGCACATCCCCTGAGACTAAATGACCTTCCCTACCTCCTAAAGGTCTGGAGTACTATCCACTGGGGGAACTGATTCTTTTTAAAATGAACATTTGGGAGACACCACTTTATACAAGCCATGGCAGGAGCTCTCTGTGGTGTGTTTACTCTGTCCTGCCATGTGATACCTTTTGGCAAATCAGGACCCAGCAGGAAGGTCCTCACTGGAATCATGAGCTAAATAAACTTCTTGTCTTTACAAATTACCCAATCTATCAGCATTCAGTTATAGTAACATCAAATGGACTAAGATGCTTACACTCAAGTCAATTCTCTTGAGAACATATTCATTTTCATGCCACCTGCTCACAAGAGGAAGATGCTGGCTCCAAGTATTCTAAAAGATACCATTGCTACCAACAGGTACACCTAGATGATATTGTCTCATTGCTTTTACTCATATTCACTTATATCTCTTTAGGGAGCACTCTATGTAATTTGGTACAAATACTATAGAATAAGATAAGAACTATAGTAATCCCAGCACTTAGGGAGGCTGAGACAGGAAAATTGTGAGTTCAAAACCAGCCTCAGCAATGGCGAGGTGCTAAGCAACTCAGTGAGACCCTGTCTCTACATACAACACAAAATAGGGCTGGGGATGTGGCTGGGGATGTGGCTCAGTGGTTGAGTGCTCCTGAGTTCAATCTCCAGTACCAAAAAAAAAAGAAGAACAACTATAATTTCAGAAGGAATAAAAAGACATTATCAACAAAAATTCATTATCATATATTGTGTCTCTGCTATGTGGTAGGTCCTATATATATTTCTAATTCTCTTGACCATGCTAAAAGGGAGAGTCTATTTCCATTTTACTGAGCTACAACAGTGAGATAAAGTACTTACAAGGCTAAGTGATAGAGCCAGAATTTAAATTTCTATCATAAGTGTTGTTTTTTCCACTATCTCATTGATATCAGTGGATACTGGAAAAGGAACAGAACCACAAGCTCCTGTTTATCTCCCATTTAACATTTTGTGAAACGATGAGTGCCATTCTTAAGCAAGTCCCCACTGCACAGATCCACTAATTGATTCTTTTACTGAAGGCTCTGATACCATTCTCACCCCAAGATCCTCACATCATAGTGCACTTCCCTTTATACTTTTGAGGTGCCATCCTGTTCTGGTCCCAGTTCTTCCTCTGAGGACTTCATTTTCATGCTTCCTGTCCTCATCAGTGACTTAGAAGAACAATGCAGATTCCGCATGGAAAACCAGCAGGGATTCCAGCTCCACCATGGATAGCATTCATATTACTCATCTGGTTAGACTCAAATTTTAAAATATTCAGGTCAATAATCATACTCAGCAAATTTGTATTTAATATAAAAATTGTGTCTTTTGTTGATAATAAAATTAAATAAACTGCATAAACCTACACATGTGGCTATATTAAGGGTTAATCAAATTTGTTATTTTCCTTTCCCTATTATTTGAAATATGATGTGAAAATAGTAAGGCATAGTTTGAAAACACTTTCACTAGTCTGAGATTGAAAGAAAGCATTCCAGGTACAGAAAACAAATTGAGTCTGCCTACAAATCACTTGCAATATGGGATTTGGAGATCCTATTTTAAAAAATGCATTTTTCTTGCTATTTTTCCAATTGACAGTCGTATTAGCTCCTGGCTTTTTGTCAATTGTCCATTCGCAGTTATCTCAGAAATGTACCTGAAAGCAAAGCGATGCTATTTTCCTTACGATAACAAAGGCACACTGAGTTATTGCTAGCAGTCTCTGAATGGCAAGACTGCTTCATTTTAATTATTTATCACCACTTTTCTGATGCTAACATGTTATATTTTGGCCAGAGATAATGAGTCAAATTTTATAATCATAAATGTGAATATTTCTAACAATAAATTAGGGATGGACAAAGAACACAAATAATCATGGTCCCTTTCCTCTTCCTTTTACCCACCTGGTTTTGTCTTCATCAGTCATTTAAAATTATAAGTGTAAAATGATAGTTATCTCTGTGATACCTCTATCTCCCTAATGTATTTTAAGCTCCTTGGGGCAAGACTTTGACACTAATTACCTTTTCTTCTCCTGCAGGGCCTGGAGCATTCTGACAAAGAGCAGACATTTGTCATTTGCATATAATTAAAAGCAGCTCAAAATATTTCATTTCCTAAAATATGAAAAAAAATCAGCTTTACTGTGAGAATCCTGTGAGAGTTTATCGAATAAAAATGTTTATTTTGCCAAATAAACTTCAAAACTTACAATAATATAAACATTTTTATTTTGCCAAATAAACTTCAAAACTTACAATAATATAAAATATACAATAAATACCTATATTCCTGCCAACCAGCATAAACAAAAGTTAGCATTTGAACTTACTTGTTTTCCTTAAATAGAAAAAAAAAGCATTTCAAAGGCTCTTGACCTCTGTTTTCCTCCCTCCCTCCCTCCCTCCCTCCCTTTCTTCCTTCCTTCCTTCCTTCCTTTCTTCCTTCTTTCTTTTGTACATCCTTATCCTTATCCTTTAATACTATTAAAGTATTCATTTAGATTATGTCAATGTGATTTTTTTAACTTCTCCTTAGTTTTATGTTGGTTAGTGTATAATCTTAAGTGTATAATAATTTTCTGAAGATGCTACTTCTTTTTTGCTTTCAACTGTTGTTATTGATACATCTTTGACTAGTCTAATTCATTCTATGTTAGCTAATAATATTTTTTGCCTGTTTAAGATTTTGATATTCCACGTATTTGTTATGCTAGTTGTAAATTTTTAAATTTTTTCTTCTTTTAACAAGTCCAAAGCTTCTTTATTCTGGTAGTTTGTACATCTCTCATTAATTCTGGAAAATTCTCAGTTGTATTTTAAAATAGTACCTGTTCCCAATCTTTCTGTTCTCTGTCTGAAATAATGTTTAAATGAAAGACATGTAGGTTGCATTTTCTCATTATGTTCTCACTGTCTCATTATTTCTCTTTAATATTTTCTAACTAATCAAGTGTGTTGATGAATTGGGTTAATTTCCTGAGTTTGGTCTTCTGTTTTACTAATTATTCCTTTAGCCGTGCCTAATTATTCTTTAGCTTGTCAATGGAGGTTTTAATTTTATAGTTGAGATGAAATTAAATTCTTTCTATAAGTATTTAATCATCTTAAATTTTCTTGTTCCATATATGACGTGTTCCTTAAAAAGCTCATCTGTTGGAAACATAATATCCAATGTAGCAATATTCAGAGATAAAATGGTTAGATTATGAGAACTGTAATCTAATTAGTTGATTAATCTACTTGATAGATTAATAACTTGAGTGGATTATTGAGTGGTGACTGTAAACAGTGGGGTGTGGCTAGAGGAAGTATGTCATTGGATGCCTGACCTTGGGGATTATATCTTGTCTCTGGCTCCTCACTCACTCTCTGCTTTCTGGCTGCTGTGACACAGCTTTCCTCCACCTTGCCCTTTCCCCATGATGTTCTGCCTTGCGTCAGGTCCAGAACTATTAAGTGGACTGAACCCAGGACTGGCTTTCTGAAACCATGGGCCAAAATAAACTTTTCCTTCTCTAAGCTTATTTTGTCCAGTTTCTTGATCACAGTAACGTAAAACTGACTAACATAGAAAGTGATCCTTAGAATGAAGATGTTGCAGTGACAAATTTGACCATGTGGTTCAGAAACTTTTGGAACCAGTTTGTGGGAGGAGTTTGAAAAAATTTGGAAATGCAGGATAGAGAAGCTTTAAAAAGCTGTAAGCAGAGTTTGATAGATGATTCTGTTGAGAGCTCAGAAGAGCATAATGCTTATAGGAATGCAGACAGTAAAGACTGTGTTCATGAGCATTCAGAGGGGAACAAGACTTCCACTGGGAATTGAAGTGGAGACCATTTGTGTTATATTCTGGCAAAGAATTTGGCTACATTTTGCCCACGTCCTCAGACTTTGTGTGAGGCTGAATTAAAAGGTGATGGACTAATTAATCTAGCATAAGAAATTTGAAGGCAGCACAGCATTCAGGCAGTGGCATGGGTATTGCTGGAGGCTTTTAGCCAGGTTTATTGGGAGAATTGGGAGCAAAAAGCAGAGAGGAAAGGTGCTTACAATTTGTAGTTTGGCTAGAATAGCACATGGAAAATTGGGGCCAAGGAAGATGTGGTTTTTGAAAAGATTATCTCTGCTAAAGAGAAGGTAATTACTTCTCAGAGAAACAATAGGAAACATGACTTGAAGGCATCTCGGAAATCATTGAGACCACACTCATGGTAGACTCAAGGGTATAAAAGTAAAAATTGCTTTGAGAAGAGACCATGAGGGCACACTGATCACATAGGGATGCCTAGGAAATTGTTTTCCTAGGATTCAATTCACCATGCTCCCACACAGAAACTTATGGACTGCTGCAGCCATCACCCAAGGAGACCTGTCTTCTGTTTCAGCTGGCAGAAGACCTTGGCATCTTCCACATGGTGCTGGTTCTGCAGGAGTCCAGGATGCTGGAATGAGTCATGGAGACTTCCCCAAAGATTCCAAAGGAAGGCCTGAGCAGTGCAACAAAATGGCACAGGCCATCTCATGAAGAGGGTAATTCATGAAACTGTGCTAGTGAAACTGAAGCTACAGTAGAAACTCCCCCAGGAATTAGGAGATGCCAGAAATGTAGACCATCTACTGAGGAAATCTGCAGCCTGTGGACAGAGCCAGCCTGAGAGAGGTCACCTTGGTTACAACCAGTAAGGCCATAGTTGTGGTGCTGCCCAAGATCTTTGGAGCTCACATTTGACCTCCTTGTGCCCTGTACTAGACATGGAACTATAGGACTTTGTTTGCCCAGCTAGATTTCTGTCTTGTTTTGTTCCCATCTTTTCCTTCTATGCCCCTATTCTTTCCTCTTGGAATAGAAATGTTTACTCTATGCCATTTTATATTAGAGGCATGTAACCTGCTTTTAATTTTTACAAATGCTCACAGACAAGAGTTTGCCTTGAGTCTCAGAGGAGACTAGACTTGGACTTTTGGGTAATGCTGGAACTGTTAATACTATGAGGAATCTTGGAGAAAGACTAAATGCATTTTGTGTAGTGAGATGGACATGATATTTTGGTGGCCAGAAGCAGGAAGTTATGGTTGGGCTATGAGGAGTTTCTCAAAAAATGTATGTGTAATGCAGGACCATTAAGAGCTAAAATGATTAAATTATGAGAGCTGAAACCTAATCAGTGGATTAATCCATTTGATGGAATAATAATCTGAATTGATTACTGGTTGGTAATTGATTACTGTAGGCAGGTAGTGCATGACTGGAGGAAATAGTCACTGAGTGTGTCTGCTTAAGGAACATATCTTGTCCCTGGCTCTTGTGTGTGTGTGTGCGTGCGCATGTGCGTGTGTGTGTGCGTGTATGTGTGTGTGTGTCTGTCTGTCTCTGTCTCTCTCACTCTTTGCTTCCTGGCTGGTGTGAACCAAGCAGCTTTCTTCAACCATGCTTTTCAACATGATGTTTTGCCTCACCTCAGGCCCTAGTCAGCTGACCATGGACTGAATTTCTGAAACTATAAACTTCAAGTAGACTTTTCCTCCTCTAACTTCTTGTTAGGTATTTTGTTGGCAGTGAAGTAAAAATGATTAGCACAACTTTTCATCTAGCTTTTGATAATTTTATAATCTCAAGTTCTTAGGGCATTACATTTGCTTTTGATTGTGTCTTCTTGATTCTGCTTGTGGAGAGTCATTTTCTTGTATGCTTTGTAAGTCAGGACTGTGAACTTTACTGGGGCATAATTTGTAGAACTTTGTATATTTGATGATGATGCATTCTTTCAAAGAATACATACATTTCTTTATGTAGGGATCATCACCATCTTGGGACAATTTTTATGTTAATTTCTTACCCCAGGGGTTCTCAGATGACATAGATAGTACAAATTCAGCTCTAAACTATTGTGAATATCATCAGCATGAGCAATTTGGAAAGAATTTTGGAGCAAATTAACAAAAAAAATACTAGTCCCGGGAAGATAGGAGACCTTCTCATTTTCCTGGAATGATGGATGCTATTTGTCTACCTACCATTTTATGGGGCCTTTAGCCCATCAAGAGTCCTGGCTTCATGAGAAGGCATTTGGTTCTAATTCATTGCCTATATGTATCCAAGGCCTTTATTCTTAGGAGGTTTTTAGAGCCCAAGTCTCTTGGTAACCAGGACATGTGCCTTCATTCCACATAGCCACAGCATCAACTTCTGTTTGCTGTTTCTTTTTAACTATTGGCTTCATTTGGACTTTGGGAATTCATAGTTCTGGGACATATTTATTATATGTTCCAGAATTTCTGGTGCTTTTTAAGGGGAGAGAAGGTTTCCAGTTATTGGTAGCATACTGCATTGCCAGAAATGGATGTGTCTATTGAGTTTTCTATGTAGATGATCTTATTTTTTGCATCAGATGACATTTTAATTTTTTTCCTTTCAAAAATATGTATATAATTTTTTCCTTATTTAATTGGCCAGGAGCCTCATAATTCAGAATTATGTTGGCTAAAGATTTTGAGTAGATTTCCTAATCAAATGAACAAAAGGTTCTCTTCTAATCTGTTTCCTAAGTTTTTAGAAAAATAATAAATAGATTTGAATTTAGTGCACACTTTTCCTGCATATGTTAAAATCATTTTTCTCTACATTAAGCTCTAAATTTTCTAAAGCTGAGAGTTTTTCCAAACTATCAAAACATTGTTTGTTTTTCAAAAGTTGTACTATATTTTCACTTCTGGAATGGATTCAAATTGATCATGATGCAATTTACCCCTCAACTTTTTACTTAGAAAAATTTCAAACATATTAAACAAAGTAAAAAGGAATAATACAATGAGAAACCATATACTTTTCATCCAGATTTGTTAACTTTTTGCCATTTTTACATCTCTCTCTTTATTCACATACACACTCACACACATAGACATACACAGTATATTTTTACTAAACCATTTGAAAGTAGTTTTTATTGTTAGAGTTCTAAATACTTTAACATGTATCTCTGAAGGATATTCTCCAATATAACTATAATACTTCAACTGCATTTCAAAAATATTAAAAAGAAAATTTTGGAAATAATTCATTAAATTTTAAATTGTGCACCATTCTGTTGTCCTGTTTCATCCTTCCCAAGACTTCAATCACTCTTGTCCAGTGTATCTATGCTGTATATGCTCTTAGGTCTGTATTATTGGATCTACTGTTGTGATGTCAGAACGCTTATGCTTGAGTGACCTTATTGTACTTAATAATGGCTCCCAAGTGCAAGAGAAGTGATACTAGACACACCAAAGAGAAACCATAAAGTGCTTCCTTTAAGTGAAAAAGCAAAAGTTTTTTACTTTATAATAGCATGTATATACAGGAAATAGATGGTATATATAGGATTTGGTAATATTTGCACTTTCAGGAATCCACTCTTGGAATATATCTCCTGCAGAAAAGGAATGACTACTATATGCAGTCTTTCACAATAACACAGTGACAAAGAATGGCCATGAATTGTATCATTGAGGCATGGCTGAGAGAAGAATAATTAGAGATAAAAACTTAAGTGCCTAAGAAGTGTGGCTAGTGGATGTTGGAATCATCATCAATTATGCCAGGACAGTGCTGGAGTCTTAGGCAGCAAAGTTGGTGCTGAAGCAACATCAGAATACTATATATGAAGCAAATGGGAATGATCAGGGGAGTTGAAGTAGGTTGGTATGCAGTTCAAAGGAGCAAGTAGAATTTTTGTTGCTCTTTGTTTTCAAGAAGGAAAAAGGACTTTTTGTCGACAATATCTGGGCACATTGATTGTGATGACTGAATGCTTCCAGGATTTAGATATTCTAAAAGAAATGCTTTTTTCCAGGTCTAGTTTTCTTTTATACTCTTCTCTCATTGATTACATTCCTTCAGTGTCAAATTCTTTTTAACTGTCTGACCCGAAGAAGTTTTCTTGTTAAATCCTTAAAAGCTCACCTATAGTAGTTAAGAACTCCCTATTCTTCATGAAACTCAAAATAAATCACATGAAGCAATTTGGTTGCCTATCTGCATTTTTTGGTAAAATGTGTAACTTTTCCATTAGCTTGCATCATGCCAGTCAATACTAAACATTGCATAGGCATCACACAGAAGTGTGTAACAAAGTCTCATACTGCTTCTTTTGGTAGTTGAATATTAAAAATCTCTGTGAGGACGTTCTTCCATTAAAGTAACAAATCTCAGAACAACAGTTGGGTTATACAGTATTCACTGAGAAGTGTGAAACACATCATTGTGGTCAAATTATCCTTGGGGGCAATAAACATAGGCTGGTTCATATTTGGTTCATATTGGTCCCATGCTAGAAGGGAATTGCATTGAGTAGTTGCCAATGTTCAACATTTGCTAAATGTTTGGAGCAAAATATTAAAACAGGAGCCACATTTACTATGGGCAGGAGAAAAAACAGTGTTTTTGAAAAAAATTAAAAACTTTGATGAAATGAACATTCTTAAAGGGACTGATAAATTATCATAAATAACTTAAAAGAAACAAAGTGAAAACCTGCAAAGAAAAATAACAACAAGAGAATAAAATTTAAATCAAAATCATCCCACACCTATTCATCCACTACCCAAAATACATGAGGCCAGGTTAATAGACAAATTTTTGTAAATGTCAGAGAAAAGTCAAGATATTTCTTATAGAAAATGTATCTATAAAAAATCTGAAACGAGTTGAAGCTCTCTGACTCATTTTTGTTATCTTGTTATAAAAACCAAAGAAAAGTACAAAAAAATACTATTATGGGCTAGGAAATTGAAACTAATAGCACCTTAAAATAATTATCATAACCAGGTTGGTTTATTACAGAATGAATAGATCAACTTCAGAATATCTGTCAATGTAATCCTCCACATCACTTGGAGCTTAAAAAGGAAGAACCATATGCAGAAAAAAATTGATAAAATTCAATGTCAATGTATGATAAAGCTGTTAACAATGAATCTTTTAGCAAAATAAGAGGATAATGGAACTTTCTCAATTCAACAAGGGATGCCAAGTATCAAAAGTAAACATAATATTGAATGGTCAAATGTTAGAACATATTCTTGTAAAATTCAGGACAAGACAAGTTGCTTGCTGGTTCTACTATTGTTTACCTTCAAAGTGTAGGTCCTCATCATTCCAATAAAAAAAAGAAATAAAATGACATGTATTGGAGGGAAAAAGATAAAACTGTCACTGCTTACAAATATCCTCTCTGAAGAAGCAAGCTTAAGAAAATAAGTGGGTAAATGTTTTGGGTTAAAAGAGAGCTCAATACTATACAAACTTCAATAACATTTCTTTGTACCTTTAATAATGAATAAAAAAATATAATGACCCAAATCTTCACAATGTCAAATTAGGCCCCTACTTCCTTAAAAAGATTCCTAAAGCACAAGAAATAAAGTCAAGAATCAATAAATGGGATGATTCAAACTAAAAAGCTTCTTCTCAGCAAAAGAAACAATCAATGAGGTAAAAAGAGAGCCTACATTTTGGGAGCAAATTTTTGCCACATGCACATCAGATAGAGCACTGATCGCAAGGATATATAAAGAAATCAAAAAACTTAACATCAAAAAACCAAACAACCCAATCAATAAATGGGCTAAGGAGCTGAACAGACACTTCTTAGAAGAAGATACACAATCTATCAACAAATATATGAAAGAATGTTCAACATCTCTAGTAATTAGAGAAATGCAAATCAAAACTATTCTAAGATTTTATCTCACTCCAGTCAGAGTGGCAGTTATCAAGAAAACAGGCAACAATAAGTGTTGTAGAGGATGTGGGGGGAGGGGAAGGCACACTCATACATTGCTGGTAGGACTGCAAATTGGTGTTGCCCATCTGGAAAGCAGTATGGAGATTCCTTAGAAAACTTGGAATGGAACCACCATTTGACCCAACTATTCCATTCCTTGGTCTATACCCAAAGGACTTAAAAACAGCATACTACAGTGACACAGCCACGTCAATGTTTGTAGCAGCACAATTCACAATAGCCAAACTATGGAACCAACCTACATGCCCTTCAATAGATGAATGGATAAAGAAACTGTGGTATATACACAATGGAATATTACTCAGCAATAAAAGAGAATAAAATTATGGCATTTGCAGGTAAATGGATGGATGGAGTTAGAGAATATCATGCCAAGCGATGTAAGCCAATCTGGATAAACCAAAGGCCAAATGTTTTCTCTGAGAAGTGGATGCTGATCCATAAGTGAGGGGTGTATGGGATGAGTATAGGAACTTTGGATTGGCCACTGGGGAGGGAAAAAAGGGGAGGAGACATGGGGATAAGAAAATGGTGGAATGAGAGGGTCATTATTACCCTAGGTAAATGTATGATTGCACGAATGGTGTGACCCTACTTTTTGTACATCCAGAGATGTTAAAAATTGTGCTCCATTTGTGTACAATCAATCAAAGAGTATTCTGCTCTCATGTATAACTGATTAGAACTATTTAATTAATTAATTAAAAATATAATGGGAAAAATAACACTATAAAAATATGTAATTCCTTTTTGAGAACTAGTCTAAAGTACAGTTAATAGAGGGTTTAAAAAGATCAACTTTATCACAAAAGGGATAAATGAAACCAGAAGTGAGCTTAGTTGAATATTTAGAACATTTTAAATTTCTTATTCTGCAGTATTCTGGGAGGAAAAAGCTTAGTAGGGTTGATCCTAATAATACCAGCTGATCCTGGAGATTGGAATGCCTTTCCTAGTCATCTGCCTGGTTATCTCCCCTAAGACAGTTCCTTGAAAGTCACACTGTCTCTTTGACCTCTGTCTCCCGGTCACAGTATTTGGAATTTGGGAGAGGGCACAGTGTGTCTTTCTTTGTTGAGTGGATGGAAGAGGAAGAGTCTTCTTGACTCATCTTTTTATGTACTTGGTTGGATTGAATCCAACCTGAATGTGTTCTGTGAAGTGCTACATTCATGTGGAGGCCCGATGTTGCAACTATGTACTGCACAATGATACTGAGTCAAAAAATAAGATGATTTATAATACTCAGAAGGGACTACTTCTCTGTCGATGCTTTCATCCAAGGATACTGGGTTTGTGATGAAATATGCTTTCGCCAGGAAAAAGCTGAGTAGGGTTGTACTTCAAAATACTAAAATGAGACCTACAGATAACTGAAAATATACCTATTCAAAGATGCTGCATAGGCCTTTAATACTGAATGTGAGTCGCATACTTAGTCATTCATTTGGAGACTTCTCTCAAGCTTTTGTTCTGTAGTAATCAAAGCAGGAATTGCATTTTCTACTCCTGTTTTCATCCTCAAATGATCACTCTCATTGCTTCTGAAAGAAGATTGCTTTTTATAAAATGCCTCAATCCCAGGAAAGGAAGTAAATTCTGTCATACCACTTGTCCTATCCCTGAAGCACTTGCAGTGTTGCTGGCCCCCTAATTGGATGCCCCTTTGCTTTGTGATTCCTTCTTTATCTTAATTAGTAATAAAACAATATATATTATTTATGCATTGTTATATAATTTGTAATTTCCCAGACCTTTGTTTTTTTCAAATAAAAAAAAAAAACATACTGCTCCCATCTTTAAATAAAATCTTTTTTGGAAACTTAAAATAAATAACTAGATTAAGGGGCTGAATGCTCTGGTTAATGTGTGTGTGATAAATGGTAAGAAAGAGCCTGAGGGTCTCTGCCTTTCAAAGCTGAACACATCAAGTTTTAGAATCACTGACAGCTGTTGTTACCACAACTCTTGAAACCAGATTGGACAGTGATTTTAATTTATTTCCAGGCACCTGAATTTAAGCAATTTACCCAAAGTCTTGAACCTACTATGTAATAAAACCAAGACTGGGGTCAACATCTCATTGAACTAACCCAGTACTCTTTATACCAACATGATAGGTAACTACAGCCTGGGAAAAATGAACCTTACCTGTGAACTGAGTGACCCTATAAACATTTTCATTAAAGCCATCATACTCATACACATTTTTCTTCAATAAAGAAATGTGTCCAAGTGGTGAAATAAATTATAGTACATCCTTTCAATGGACGAGTTTTGTGATCATTAAAAAGAATAAGACACTTTATATGTACTGATATAAAAAAAATTTGAAGACACATTGTTCCATTTGAAAAAGAGGACAGTACAGTTCCATTTATATGGTACATAATCTACTATTACTTGTGTAAAAATGCATGTGTACTTGAATATATTTATGCATATGTTTATGCCTACAATATAATAGAAGAGTATACCAGAACTTGGTGGCACTAGTTCATTTCAGGAAAGGCACAGGAGACTGAGGATTAGGAATGAAGGGAGAATTCCTTTCACTGTATATTACTTGGTACCTTTGGAATTTTGTACCTTCTGTGTTTAATCACAATTAAAAATTATTCCATATAAACAATATGTTTTGCTAAGAGCTGTTTTCTGACCTCAACCATCCCAGGTTTCCCATGGTGCATCCTCATGTCATGGTACACCATATCTTTATTCATCAGTTTGCAATTATTCAACCATTTTTTGTGGTTATTCAATTGCTATCAATCTCTTTCACAAGACTATATGTTTCATATAAGCAGGACCATGTCTCTTTTTTGTTCGTTTTTCCTATCAGGGAAACTATTGAAGACTTAGGTAAAGGCAAAACAAGCTACTGGATGTCCTTTCACTGGAGTATTGACCCTTCAGAAATTATCTGACTGTCTAGGAGTCTGTTAGATTATTGTTCTACTGACTGAGCAATTTTACAGCTTTGTATATATGGAAGTTAAGTTATAGAAAACTGAGAGTGATGACAATGATTCTTGTTTATAAGAACACACAGAACTTGCTTGGTAGCTTCTGTCTACTTGAAAAGACAACACTTGAAATGCTGCATTTTATTAGCTTTGCATTTGTTCAATTTGAGCCTTCCTGATTCTACATATCTTTCATCTACCCTTCAAATTCTCCTTTGAATGACTTTTTAATATTTTAAAATTTGTTTTACTTTATTGTATGTTATTCAAAATGTAAATAAATCATCTGTTCAAGGAGAAGGCCTGTATGCTACAAGGTGAACATTTGGCTCATGAGAGATTAAAAAGATGTTATTCATTTTCAAATGAGAGCAGGTGTCTCTACCATGAGGGACACAAACAACTCTGTGTGGAATACCCTTAAAATATGAAGAGCAAATGGGTTTTTGGGGAAAAGGGATATATTCCTTACTATTACAGTATATATGCAGTATAATTTCAATACTTAGGAGACCTTTACTGTGTAGAAAACTGAATCATTGAGAAAAATTATGATTGCCTTCCAACAATTTTTTCAAATGAAATTTCTGGCATGTATGCACTTTGTAGTTTAAATTCATAATTTTAGGTTTTTGAAAGTTTTTAAAAGAAATTATTTTGTCTTTCTTTGCACCCAGCACATTAAAAATGTTCAATAAATATTCATTAAGTAAATAATAAACAAATAGAAAGGTAATAATTAAACTTATTTATTTTATTTAAAAAAGAAGATCATGGAATTTTAATGACTTGAATAATATTACAGAAAATGCCACCCTGCCTTTTTCTACTTTTTGTTGTGGGATTTGAAAAGTAGGCATTATTGAAATATCTTATTCTAAAAACCAGCGTAACCCATACTGAGTGTTATGTCTCGTGTTCTTTCATTTATTTTCAAGAGATGAGACCTTGGCCAGAACACACTTTGTACCAGCCAGCAGCAAACAAGGGTTTGACGATACTGTGGTACTTTGAGAAAGAGAAAAATTCTAAATAGGCAACTTCCGAATTCCCTTGATTACAATTTATATTGATTAGGATGGTTGTTTGCAAATAACGGAAAATCAATTTAAACTACTCTAAGCAAAGAAGAAAATTTATTGGAGGAAAAATGGACTATGTGGTTAAATTTGAAGACAACTAAGTGAGCAGACCTTGGGAATCCAACTAATGACACAATACTGCAGGGCACCCAGATGGACCTGGTTCCACGTCTTCTTTCTGCCTGTCACTTTGCCCATCTCTTTCTTTGTGCTCACTATTTTCTTATCAGCTCTGTGGCTTCAGATAAAATGGCGAGTACCTCCTGTTCCCAAGTAGCAGTTACTTATGGTAGACCAGTGACCCAGTAAGCAGCAGATTGCTTGCTCTTGCAGGTTAAAGAATTGCCTTTTCGATTCCCAGGAAAGGAACTTATTGCCCGTGGGTGGCAGGTACCCAATCAATCAGACCACTAGGCATGGGAGTGTGGCCAGTGCACTGTAGGAATGTGTCAGCTTCTGGGTAACCTTGGATAGCAGCAAAAGGCCATTTCTAGGAAAGTATAATTAGATGATTCAATAAGTGTTCACTAGAGTGATTTTTAAAGCCTATTTGTTGAAAAAAAGAGACCCATCAACCCAGCAAACTAGGAAAGCATAAAACAGGGCAAAGGCACCGACTGCTAATTAAGAAAGGGAATGAAGAAGGTGAAGTTGTGGGAAAACGCAATAAATGAGACTCAGAGGGGAAGTGGAGAAGGTAGAAATTTTCAAATGGGATCATAAAAGTGTTTGCATTTTCCTAAAGGTGTTTAGAAGTCTAATGAGCAAAGTTTTTAAAGCATTTTGTCATCTCTTGTGTACTGCTCTATAGAACTTTCTGCCATGTGAGAAATTTCCCATATCTGCACTATCAAATTGGGTAGTCCACCAGCCACATGAAGCTACTAATGCTTGGGAGGTGGCTAAAGTGACAGAGATTATCCATTTTTAATTTTATTTAATTTTAATGCACATATGGCCACGAGTTTCGATAGTGCAACCTCATACCTGAAGGATTGATATGCAAACTGACAACAGCCCCTTGTTTATATAAATAGAGCTCTGAGTACCTGCAGCAATAAGCCCAGGAAACCAACCTCAGGAAGCCAGTCTGCTGCAAGTCAGGCTTACAGATAGTCAGACCATTATCTCTAGCAACAGTCCAGTAAATCAACAATGACAATGGTCAGGACTTGAATAATAGGGCATACCTCAAACCCTCTCTTTTTTCTACTAGAAGTGTACCCACTCTTCTGCCTGCTGTTGATTTTTTTTTTTCCAGAACACAAGTGACTCCTTTGCTATAGTAAGCTCAGAATAAATAACTTTGCTTATTCTCCTGTGGTTGGTATTTATTTACTTCCACATAGCATAGATTTAGTTAGTGACTCTTATTTGTTCCTGTTTTTATCACTTACTTGGTTTGGCATGTGATTATCAGTGCTGGACTTTCACAGTATCTAAATGGACTGCTATGATTTCATGGGGATTTATATTTAAAAAAAAAAACACAACTGACAAGAGCCCTAATAAAGGAGGATATGTATTCAGTTATCCCTTATATTTGTTAAATGTGCCCACTGTTAAATGTATGTATTAGGATTGACAGATTTAATAAATTAAAATACAGAATCCCCAGTTAAATTCAGATTTAAGATAAACAACACATTTGTTTTAATATAAATATATCTCATGGATTACTTGTGCAAATTAGGTTCATTATTTACCTGAAAATTCAATGAGCTTGGCATCCCTCACGTTGCCTGGCAGCCCTAGCGTGGCAGCTTCTCCTGAAGTGTGGGGACATCTCTAGGCACAGCCATGGCTCTGAGTGCGCCACACACCTGATTCTTATGCAGTCACCTCTGGTCTGATTTTCTAAAGTGCACAAAGGTCAGGAAAGAGCAGACAGAACCAGAAATGTTCCCAGATGTCTTACTTTGCCATGTTTGCCTGTCTCAAGGAGGTAGGAGAGGAAAGCAGAGCAGAGCACTGGTGAGCCTGGCATTTGCATAGATAGGGTAGGGGTACAAGGGTGGACAGAACTCCCTGAGAGTTCTCCCATGACATCTGTGCCCTTGTGGTCTTGGGTAAGATTCTACAACCTCTGAATCCTTCCTGTGACGAGAATGCTTCATCTCACTGAGTGTTAATGAGCTTCAGAATCTGCCTCATCTTTTTGATCCTGGCTTAAGAGAACTACACAACTCACTGGTTTTAATTTTAATGGGATGCTACTACATGCCAGGCACTGTTCTAGTTGCTAGGAATTTTGCTGAGAATAAGACAATAAGATGCCTATCATTATAGATTTTGTATTCTACTCCAAGAGAAAGACAATAAATGAGTAATTAATAAAGGATTATAGATGAGCTTGTAAGTAATGAGACTTGAATACAAATTAAGAAGAAGTAGGAAGAGCGTAGAGTCAAATGCCAACTCTTTCCCAAAATCATCAAAATGATCTGCTGAATAAGCAAATTGAGTTGACCAGAACTGCAGAAATGTTACCACTACCTTGACAAAGTTTAAGAAGTGTCTCAGAGCTGGACAGAAAGACAGGGATTGATGAGGTCTGGCTTAAGGTAGGTCCTTCAGTATTGGGCCTGATTAGAATGGTGGGACTTAGAGAGACTAAGGTTTGAAAGAGTTTTGAAGAATGAACTGTTTGATGAACCCAGATGAGCAATTTCTTGTTCTGAGACAAGGGGCTTTACTCAAATGAAGGCTGGCATCATTCGGATAAATGGATATTAGGAAGTCCCTGAAATAAGCAACAACCATTATCTTCAACTTTGTCTTTCTGGCAGTTTCCTAGGATGGTGACAGCCTGTTGCTGCAGTGAGCTGTGCAGTTGACCTCAACTGAGATCTGGGCTATTTTTCGGTGGGATTTGGGAAGCCTGCCTACTTGGTAAAACAGAAAAGAGACTTGGTTTAGGTGAAGGGTGAGCCACGGGCAGTTCTGGGAATCCAGAATTCCATCCAGAAAGAGCAAGAACCAAGCTCCTAGGTGCTGGGTCCCTAGATATTAGTAACTCCATTTTGGTTCTGGGGCTCCATCTTGACTCAAAACTGAAACTTATAAACTGCCAAGAAAAAGAAACTTAGAATACCCTGTTCCCATAACCCCCACATGCCAAGGTCCCTAAACACACACACACACACACACACACAGAAACTGTTGTTACTCAACCACCTGCACCCAAGGTCAATTCTAGCTTGTTCTTGTTCCTTGTTCAAAAGATATATAAGCTCCCATTCAAGTGACACTGGCTGCTGCTCCTTGCAGAAGGGCAGCCTGGCAGATATTCACTGTCAATAAACTCAGAGCTGTGTCCCTCCTGGATATTTGCACCAGCTACCCTAATACTAAGGTAGGAAGGATTCAGAGTGTCTAAGCAGCAGCTAGAGGACATGTGGCTGGGGAATCTCATGAATAAGGGGAAAATGACTTGGAGATTAGGCAGGAGCCAGCTTACTCAGAATTTTCCCCAATGCAAGGGAGGAATTTGAATTCAATTCTAAGTAATAGGGGAAGTCATTGATGGTATATTAAAGAAGAGTGATTTGATTTTCAGGATTAAAGAACTTTTGTTTGTATTTTTTAATTTGTTCTTTTTAGGTATACATGACAGTAGAGTATATTTTGACATATTATACACACATGGAGTATAACTTGCTCTAATTGGCAAGGAAGCTGGATAGGATGCTATTTCAGTGACCCATTTAAGAGAACAAGTGGTTTGGTCTTTGGTCCTTGCTGTGAAGGTGATAAAAAATCATCTGTGTACACATAGAGTTTGAAGGTAGATGGACAGGATGTGTGATGTCAGGAAAAAAGAGGATTCAAGGGTAACTACTACTATTTCCACCTGAACAATTGAGTGAAAGGCCATGCCGTGTTATCGTGGACAAAATTGTGTTCTCCCCAAATTCATATGTTAAAGTACTAACATTTGGAGACAGGGTCTCCAGGGGAGTAATTAGGCTAAATGAGGCCATAGGGTAGTATCCTATCTGATGGAGCTGATATCCTTATAAGAGGAGGCACCAATGATCTCTCTCCCCACAGGAGACATGGAGGGAAGGCAGCTCTCCTCCTACAAGACAGTTCTTGCTGGTCTCTACCCCGATGGCAACTTGATGTCGATTTCCAGCCTCTAGACCTGTGAGAAAACAAATTTGTTGTGTAAGCCACCCAGTCTCTGGACTTTTGTTATGGCAGCCCTCCAAAATTAATACACAATATAAAGATACACAGAAAACAGGAAGGAGTAGCATTGGGCAGGGTAGAAGATCAGGGTAAAAAATCACCAATTCTCTTTGTGGAGGTGATGATTGGGTACATAAGTCTTAAGCCCAGGATACAGGCTGTTGAGATACAAAGGTGGGAGTAGGAATGTGTGGCTTAGGGCCTTTGACTTTCCTTTTCTTCTTTAAAGCATCTGACTCCTCCCTTACCAACATCCCCTATTTCTGCCTTTCTGGTATTTACCATTCTTATGTAATTTTTCTTTTTATTATTGAGAACCATTTTCTGAAAATTATGTGGCACGGTGTGGTGTAAAACTATCTAAACTTGGTGTTAAATATTCTGTGTTCAGATCCCATCTTTCATGTTTATTGTTTCTAGCCAGGGAGCCTTTGGTAACCAATTCACTTAACCTCACAAGGTATCAAGCTCCCTACCTTAAATAAGAATAAGGTAGGGAGAAGGTATTTGTCATACCGGGTTACTGTGGGACAGCAACAATCCATGAAAAAAATTGAATGCAAAACATTTTATGAGCTGAAAATTGAAATAAAATGTACAGGCGTATTGGTATTATTCAATGATATCTTAGTGTGGTGAGCTAATATTCTAGAGGTGATTGCATATAAACTGTAGAAGAAATACCGGACCCATGAACGACGTGCCTAGCATTAATGATGGAAGAGAACTTCTTTTCACTCTGTTTTCCCCAAATATCTTCATTTAAAAAGAGAGTTTACCTACCAGTGAAACCAGTTTTGTCCTAAATTCTTGATGCAGTAGGTCCTCTTCTGTTCATAAGCTATGCTGCCCAATTCTAGAAGACACACTATAGAAAATAATATAGAGTTAGAGAATACAGTATGTTAACAGGTACTTGGATTCATTGTCTGGGATGTCCAAATTGCAACTTAAGCCACCACTTGTCAATTGTTTGACTGAAAGATGTTGCTAACAGTCACGAGCGGCATGTGTAATTAATAATTACTCGGAGGTGGATTGTCTTTAAATGCAAGTGTATGTTCAATCACAATAATCATCCAATATAATTAATTAATGCAAAAAGTATTGGGCGTGCTGGAGCACCCCAACTAGCATTTGATGCACACTAACCAAGCACTATAGATAAGTTACACTATTCTAGGGCAGTTAAGTACTGCTTGCAATTCACACAATCCTAGGGCAACTAAACATTATAATTAATTCACACAATCCTAGGGCAACCATGAGCCCCAAAGTACCTCCAATGCCAGGTGACTTCTCTTAGCCAAAGAGCAGACACTGTTCTTGTCTGGTGGTTCTCTTCAGCCAATGGCTGGATATCAGAGAGTGGTGGAGCTGACCCAGGGACAAACAGCAAGGTGGCCAGTCTCACTGATGTCCTTGGAGCAAGCCCAAGACTGTAGCAAGGCCAGCAGTTTAAAAGCAGTTCCAAGTTGGTGGTGTGGACCAAGTTGGTCGTGTGGGCTGGTGATTGGTTACACCCAGTAAAAGTCAACATCCATTGGTTATGTCCAGTGAGATAGTATAATTGCCACTGGGCCCTCCTTTTGCACATGTGCAGGGGTTGATCCCCGCTATCAGTCGTAACCAGTAGGCCTGCTGTTAGGTGCCCCTTGTTGCTCCTTTGTCGATTGCATGGGCTGGGCCCCTTTGCAGCCCTCGATTGCATGGGCTGGACTCCTTTTTTGGCCCCCATCATTGCAAGCAGGCATGACTAAGCAAGTCAGTGGCTGCTGTTCCTTATGGCCAGCAACCCAGTGAGTCCCCAGCATGTCCAGGCATGCCATGGCATATGCTCCTTACACTAACCCATCAGAGTACACTTTTCTACCAAGCCATTCTAGAGCCTTGAAATCCTTTTGTTTGTGAAACTTTAGTCACTGCCATCCAGTTTTCGTGGAAAAATTTCATTTCCTAACTGTGATTTAGTTAAATCCTCTCATTAAATAGATGAAGAAACTGAGACCCTGAAAAATAATTTGTCTAACAGCATGTTTAATATTTTCAGTGGGTCCCAAAAAAGTCTAAGTAGACGGCTGAATTCTTCTGTATGTAAAATAAATGTGCTTGTAAATAGGCGTACCATCTTCCCCACCCCCAACCCCAGCAGACACACATATACATCATTACTCAATTAACATCTCTCTTTGTTTTCCTCCCTGATTGAAAAATCTCCCTAGGGAAGATAGAGATGCCAACAGATCTTTCTTGCCCAATACTGGCAATTTTGAAGCACTATCTTCCAAGACATGTGACCTTTGTCTTTTTCCCACTTAGTTAATTGTTAAAGGAATAAAATAAAAGTTTAAACAACAATGACCAGACTGCTATAATCTCCTGTTTACTCACTGCATTCCAATCAACTGCTTCCATTCTTCGATCTTTTTTAAAATCTGAAAAAGGAGGGTAGAGGAGTTTCTTTTCCTTTGATCTTCTTAGGGACATTGAAACATTAAGTGATGCTATCACATCTCAGCCTGCCAAAATGTAACACTAATAACACCGTGTACTCTCTGAACATAAAATTCTTCCTATAATATCCTCACTTGACAGGGATAATTGCTCCAATCATCCACAGAGGCCTCTTAATGAAACTTGCTTAGTTAGTGGTAACTTGTGTTTCATTTAATTAGCTGTCTGCCTGAGCCGCACATGAAGGTACTTGTTTCCTTTCACAAGGAAAGAAGAATGTCAATTCATTTCTAAGGATGGACTCCATTGAAGGTACCTAAACTAAGAATCACTTCCCATTTGGCCAAGTAAGGCTTCAACATACAAGCCTCCATGTTACAATATTTTGTCACCATTTAATAACCTGTGAATTCCTAAATCTTTCATTAGATTATTCTTGTAATAGCATGTTAAAATTCAAACTCATCTGATTACACACAAATTACTTTTTTTATTTTTTTGGTACCAGGGATTGAATTTAGGGGTACTTGACCACTGAACCATATCTCCAGCCCTATTTTGTGTTTTATTTAGAGACAGGGTCTCACTGAGTTGCTTAGTGCCTCGCCTTTGCTGAAGCTGGCTTTGAACTCACGATTCTCCTGTCTCAGCCTCCCAAAGTGCTGGATTACAGGAGTGCGCCACTGTGCCCGGCACAAATTTTGTCAAAGACTGTAGATGCCACCTTCTAAAGTGGATTCTAAGTCAGGCCACTGTGGTTTGAATTGACTCCTAAACACACTGAAGGCCTAAATAATATCCAGTTAGCATAAAGGGAAGATTTTAGAGAGGGTTTCTTCGGGGAGAGCTATCCTATTGAGTTCAACCTACCAAAGGACAAGGTGTAGGTACAGGGGAAATTACCTCCTAATCCCATTTGGTGAGAAGGTCTCTATGTTGATCACTTGCAAACTTGGTATGGAAGCTCTGTAAGTGGCTGACACACAAGAGTGGAGTTTGATCCGTGCTGAAGACATCCAACCAGCTTGTGGCTGGAAGTGGGCCATGCCTGTAAAAGCACTTCTTCCTTCTCCCTGAAGCCCAGAGGGTGTGGCTTCAGGTGACCACATAATTTTATTATATTTTATTTATTTTTTTGGTACCAGGGATTGAACTCAGGGGTGATTAACCACTAAGCCACATCACCAGCCTTCTAAAAAATTTTCAAAAAAATTTTTCTTTTTAGTTACCCACGACAGTAGAATGTATTTTGACAAATTATACATACATGGAGAATAACTTCCCATTTTTGTGGTTGTAAATGATGTGAAGTTACACTGGTAGTGTATTACCAGCCTTTTTAATATTTCATTTATTAAAATGAAATATTAATATTTCAGGGTCTCGCTGAGTTGTTTAGGTAGGGCCTTGCTAAATTGCTGAGGTTGGCTTTGAACTTGTGATCCTCCTGCCTAGATCTCCCAAAATACTGGGATTACAGGTGAATCATGTATAATTTTAAAAGAGGCTGTCCTTGAAGAAACTCCAGTTATGATGGCATGAATAAATTGGTGAATCCTCCCAACTAAACTGGGAAAAATTATAAAAAGAAAAAAAATTATGGCTCTGGATGATCAAGTCTATATTCTTAAATCACTGGAGTGTTTGGGGTAAGAGAAGCAGGATTCAAGGAACTTTTTACCTGAGGTGCTCCCATCTTCTCTCTGAACTCAGAACAGTTGGTCAAGAAGTGTAATTTTACTTGTGTGGACTAGCCACAACATCCAGCAGCTTTATTGCCAGACTGGATAGAATCGATTTGGTGAAGGAGGCAAAAGCCCATCGTTGTGTTAGCTAGAAGTGAAGATCTTGGTAGGAAATAAATAGAGAAGAGTTGTAGCTTTGATTGCCTGAGTTTATGGTCCTGGTGAGGGTGAGCAAGTGGACCATCAAAAATTTTACAAGATGATGATTCTGGAAAAAAAGAAGGTAGAGAAGGGCTGATATAAGCTCTCCATACATCCCTGAAAGAACATTTACCTCAACTTTACGGTAGCATGATGTGTAAGTCTAGGGGTGCTTGAGTGCCTGCTGCAACTTGAAATGTCCTTCCCAGCCAATATGCAGATCAGCAGGCAGGGGATGGAAGTCTTATGGGCTCCAGATATGTGAGCAAAACTGTGGCCCACATTATGGACTGACCTCTAAGCCATGAAGCCATAGAGATGACTCATAGAAAGTCAGGCTAACATACTAATTACTTAGCATAAGAAAATATGTGTCAATAAGAAAAAAATCTGAAGAGTGACATCATAGTGCACATTGTTGGGAAGAGAGACATTGCAGTATATCTGGGCAAATTACTAAAAATGTAACACTGAGAGAAATAAAACAGAATCCATAGTTGCTACAATAAATCAACTAAAATGTTCATTTTCAACCAAAAATTATGAAGCATGCACAGAAATAGGAAAGCATTATATATACTTAAGAAACAAAACAAAACAAAACATAGTTAATAGACCTAGGGTAAGTCTAAGTTTTAGTACCAAAAGACTTCTAAGCAGCGATTATAAATATGCTCAAAGAATTAAAGAAAAATATTAATATAATGGCTCAAAATTGTGGGAATTTCAAGAGATAAATAGAGACACTAGAAAAGAAAGCTAAGTAAGTTTTAGAATTTTGGTTTTTAATTTTACAAAAATTAATTTTTGCTAAAATTACAATAATTGGAACAAGAAATTCACTAAAAGGGCTTGAGAGAAGATTTGAAATGTCAAAAGAAATAATCAGTAATATTGAATTTGGATAAATCTGAAGAAAAGAGAGAAAAGAGAAGAAAAATGATCAGAAGCTTAGACTTGTGGAACAATATCAAGAATACCCAGATACATGATCTCACAGAAGGAGACAAAAGAGAGAGAAGGGAAGGAACACTATTTGAAGAAATAATGGCTGAAAATTTCTCAAATTTGATGCAAACCTTAATTTACAAATCCAAGAAGGTCAATCAAATACCAAGTAACAGAAATACTAAAGACTCACTTCTAGACATCATAAGGAAACAGATAAAAGTCAAAAACAAAAGAAGATACTGAAAGCTGCAAGAAAAAAAGTGACTCATTCTCTTCAGGGGAATGACAATGAATGATTGACATTTCTTCCCCAAAAATGGGGTCTAGAGATCAGCAGAATGTTGTGCTCAAAGTGCTGAGAGAAGAAAAACTGCTTATAAAGAATCCTACATCCAGTGAAACTCCCTTTCCAAACGGAAGGTGAAACAAAGATATTCCCAGATAAATGAAATCTGAGGGAATTTGTTGCCAGCAGATCTGTCCCTCAAGAAATACTAAAGGAACACCTTTAGGCTGAAAGAGAGGACATTGTACAGCGACTCAAATTCACGGGAAGACATGAAGATAAATGTGTCTACATAAGGCTGTTATATATGTCTTATTTATATATATACTGTCATGTGCCACATAATGATGTTTCAGTTAAGAATGGATCGTACATGCTGTGGTGGTTGTGTTAGCATTTTATCACTGTGACAAAATACCTGAGAAAATCAACTTAAAGGAGGGAAGATTTATTTTGGCTCACTTTTCAAAGGTTTTCATCCATGATCAGCTGGCTCCTTTGCTTTGGGCCTGTAGTGAGGCAGAGCACCATGGCAGGGACAGGTAGTGGAGTAAAGCTGCTCATGTCATGGAGCCTGGAAAGCAGATAGACAGCAAAGAAGGGGCTGTGATGAGATACACCCTTCTAGAGCAGGTCTCCAGTGAACTAATTCTTACAAATAGGCCCTACCTCCTTCAACTTTCACAACCTCCCAGGAGTCCATGCAATGATGAACCTATCTGTTTTAGTCAGCTGTTTCACTGATGTGACTCAAGACTAGACAAGAGCAATTTTAGAGGAGGAAAAGTTCATTTGGGGCTCATGGTTTCAGAGGTCTCAGTCCATAGATGGCAGACTCCATTATTCTGTTCCCGAGGTGACAACACCCTGGGAACCATTCATGGTGGAAGGGTGTGGAGGAAGAAAACAGCTCAGGAAAGGACAATCAGGAAGCAGAGAGATGGTGTGCTTTTAGGGGAGGGGGAGGGTGGATAGTGTTCCACCAACCAGGGAGAAAATAAATATTTCAAAGGCATGCCTCCCATGCCCCAGCTCCTCCAGCCACTCACTAACTGCTTTCAGTTACCACCCAGTTGATCCTTATCAGCAGATTAATGCACTGATAGGTTAAATCTTTCATAACCCAATCACTTCACCTCTAAACTTTCTTGCGTTGTGTTACATATGTGCATTTTTTTTTTGTACCGGAGATTGAACCCAAGGACTTAACCACTGAGCAACATCCCCAGCCCTTTTTATATTTTAGTTAGAGACAGTGTCTTGCTAAGTTGCTCAGAGCCTCACTAAGTTGCTGAGGCTGGCTTTGTACTTGTAATCCTCCTGCATTAGCCTCTTGTGCCACTTGGATTACAGATATGCACCACCACACCCTGCTCACACATGAGCTTTAGGGAGACAGCTCATACCTAAACCATAACACCATCAATGTGTTATGAGATCAGATGAGATCTGATGAGATCAGAGCCCTCATATTAGAATCACTTCCCCAAATCCCCACCTCAGAGCATTGCTGCATTGAGGACCAGGCCTTTCACACATGAGTTTTGGCAGGTTATTCCAGATGCAGACTATAATAGTGGCTATATACCATGTGGCTCATGTGTGATGCACACTATGCTGTGTAGGTCTGTGTGAGTACACTCTATGACATTCACACAATGATGACATCGCCTAACAATGCATTTGTCAGTATGTTTCCTACCATTAAGCAACATGACTGTGATATATTTATTTTTATACATATAAATATATATTTTCCCTATTTTTTTTTTAACAGAGTCTGTCCTGCTAGGTGAGTGACCAAGCAGCAAAGAGCAGGGCCAGAAACTTAGGTGAGGGCCTGGTTAGTACTTGGATGGGAAAAACTCCAGAGAAGTTAGCTGGAAGAAGGGACCCTATGCATTAGGGTAACTGTAGTCAGAGGGGCCCAGAAGGGAAGTTTGTGACAGAGGCACAAAAATGCCCCTGGAAAAAATGAATCAGCCTTCAATATTTGCCAGATTCACAGAATCTGAAGCCGACTGAAGGCAGGAATAGTTAAATAAGAACTTTCCGACCTTCCTTACCTCCCCTTCTGCCCTCTGCTTCCATCCTGGCAAAATCTGAAATAGTGGGAGAAGAAAGTACACTCCCTCCCAAGTGTCAGGCAGCAACCCCTCACCCTGGAATGAGCCCTAACTTAGGATGAAGAGGGGAATGAGCTTATTTTTCAATGAAGATTGAATTGTGGGCTAATATTGAGCTGGACATTTTTGATTACTGTGGTTTTTTTGTGAATGAAATAATCTGTAGAATTTTTTGCTACCTGAGAAAGGCCAGAAGAATTGAGACCCCTGTGTCCAGGAGCAGAGAACACCTTACCCTGAGCTCCTACACAATTAAAGAATTAAAGGAAAAGTAAAGTCCCCTGTCTGAATGAATACAGTCCTTCTCCAGTACGCCTGTTGGTTCTTCAGCATCATTGACCTTTCTGATCCCCAATTCTTTTTACTTTTTTCTTTCTGTTCATGCTTATGGTTTAATGCTTGTCCCTATTTCGAGCAGATTTATTACTTCAACCAAATGCTTCTATATGTGTAATATTCAACTCCATTTTTCCACCACATAAATCTTATAATCAAATGAATCCAACGGTTATCTTCCCTGCTTATCCACATTAGTTACTGAACAAGAGAGAAAATTACATGCTTGAGTTTTCAGAACCAGGATCGTTTAATGGTCTTCAGCTTGGACCATTTACTCTACTCAGCAAGACCTTTGCCTAGCCGCTGCTCAGTATCCCCTGCCATTACCTTAAGAGTGCCACACACTCTAACTACTTTGTCCAAGTTCCTCCTTCCACACCTGCCTTTTCCTCCCTTAGCTGGTGAAGCTGCTGTCTATAGCCCACAGATAATTGAATTTGGAGTGGGAGAAACTTCAGGCTTGCTCACATCTCTACTTCTCCCTCCAGCCTTAGGGAAAGAAGCGTCTATTTACAGCTGATCCTGAGCTCACACATTCTCTCTCATCTCTTCTATATTTACTCCCCTTCTGTATTTTTATGCATTTCCTCTTCACGGGCTTCTCAACACCTTGTGAACATGCTAACATTCTTCTCACTTTAAATGAATTCCTCTGTCAGCCCTTTGCATTTCTTCAGCCACACCCTGTATGAGGGTCTCTCTGGTAAAACATTGAAAACTAGTCTCTACTTTCTTCACATTTTCAGACTCCTTGAAATTGATATTTATACCTACTAATTGGCAAACATGATGGTATTTTCTCATCTGCTTTGTCATACTGGATACTGTCAATGACCCCTTCCTCAGGGAGGCCCTGGGCTTTGGCTTCCAGGACACCATTCTCCTTGGATATCTCTTTTCCTCCCTGACAATACATTCTCTCTGCCCCTTCTTCTCCATTTCTGTGAGTTCTGTCCTAAGATTTGGATTCTTTTCCTCTATATTTTCTCCCTGAATGATGGCATCCAGTGTCAAAGTTTTAACAGCAGAGTTGTGATAAACTGGGCCCTGCACCAGAGCTCTGCATATTCAAGAACATGACCATCTGTGCTTGGAATTCCATTCCCTAAACACCACAAACTCAAACGTGTCCAACATTCCTCTTATCATCTCAATGCATGTGGATAGACAAAGGCCTCGCCTACCTTGATGCATGGCGTCTCTATCATTTAGACATCCGAGATGAAGTCTCACTTACTTAATTTACTTCTCTATCTACCTATATTCAATTGATTATCAAATCATGTTAATTTTAATGCCTTAATATTGAGGCCATACTTTCTAACCTCTTCTATTACAGTGTCAGTCCAGGCCCTCAAAACTATCATGAGCTATTCCTATACTTTGTTTTCATAACTCTGTCAGATCATTTCATAACTCATGTCAGATCAAAAAATTTGCATTTTTAAATGCAATTTCCTGCTTAAATATCTTTAATCTCTATAACCTTTCAGATTGAGGCTTAAATTTCTTTTTTTCTTGTGCTGGGGACCTATCCCAGGGCCTTGTGTACGCAAGGCAAGTACTCTACCAACTGAGCTATATTCTCAGCCATGAGGCTTAAGTTTCTTATCAGACTTACAAGGCCATTTGTGAAATGGCCTCTTCATACCTCTGCAACATTAGCTCTTCAGACTCTGCTGTGCTTCCTTCCTTCTCAGTACCACCCTGATTTTTATCTTCACTCGACTATTTGCTCTTCTTTAAATGCACAGCGTGTTTCATGCCCCCTCCCAATGCGCATTCTATCTCCACTCCTTCCATGTCCTTTCCCTACACTGGGCTGACATTTCAAGTCTCAGACATTGTCTTCTTTTGCAGAACTGATTCTTTTTACTACTTCCCTCATCTATTCTACCTGCACCTTTGTGCTCACTTGGGATTCAGCTAGGCTTTCTGTGAGGTTCCTGGGGGCAGATCCTCATCCTCTTCACTACTGCATACACAGCACAGAGGATAGGGCCTGCCACGTAGTAGGTACACAATTAATGTTTCTTCAGTGTAATTGAATTAATGGTAATAAATTGCTTCAGTGTAATTGAATTAATAGTAATAAATAGTAATAAAAAGAGAGGAAGCTTCTTTCTCTTATCAACCTTATTCTCTTGATTTCTGTGTGTGTGTGTGTGTGTGTGTGTAGAGTGAGGGGTCAGGATTGACAACCCATATTTAAACTAGCCCTGAATTTCCTGTGTTGAGGAAACAGAGGAAGGAACCAGGTTATAGGTGGACTTCTGCATCTTTCTCTGGAGTGTTGTACCAGAGATGCTTTTTCTTGAATCAAGCTTTGGTTCAAGTGGGAGAGGATTCACTCTGTGATTCTTTTATTTATCCATTTTAAAAATAAATAATAAGGATTTTTTTCTGTTTTAAAGATAAATAATCAAGAAGTTTGAAATGCATGCCCCATAATTCCGGTCAATATACTAATATTCTTAAACTAATTGGGAAAGATAGCTGGATGTGCAATGTTTCTCTCTCTCTTTCTCATTACCCTTTTTTGCCCCCCAAAAGCAAAGCATGTGAGGTTAAATAACTGGCCAAAAAGTATTTCTAAATTATCAGTGAATCAAAAGAAATGATTGCTTCTCTTCTATCCAGTCCTGGATCCCATCCCATGTACTTTTAAAGGAAACTAGAACATGAGGTTGAAGGTTATAGAAAAAGTTCTTTTCAAATTGCTAGTGTTTCAGAATTTTAAAATTGTTTTTATTTTATCCATTCTCTTATTACCCAGTCCATCAAGGTCGAGTGCACCTTACAGGAAACATGGTGTTCCACTGGGGACTTCCAGTACTCTAGACCCTGTCTTAAATCTTACCCAGCCACTTGGTGGCTGTGTTATGTTGGACTGGTAACTTCCTGATGGTTCAATGTCTCAACAGGAAAATGCATTTGGAGGAAGTATAAAAGATAGATTGGTTCTGACTCTAAAGATTTGTTCTTTGAACACATAAGCATAATAATCCAAAGACTAACAACAGTGTCACTGCAGTATAAAGCAATAGTTCCCAGACTACAGTTCCATGAGAAATCTCATTAGAGGGCAGGAGCAGATCAGCCAGATGGTTGGCTAGGCTTCAAACTGGAAGCTCAGCTGAAGCCCAAAAGATGTGTAACTTTTGATTAAGAAACCATTGATTTTTTTTTTTATTTAATAGACAATGTGTTTTCTCAGCTCTGCAATGGTAGAAGAAATTGCCATCTTCATCTAAATCTCTTCCATCCTCTCCTGTTTTCCCTATGGCTTCTCCTCTGTCCTCCTGCAACCCAAGTCTTTGGTCTGGTCCTAATTTTTCACAACTATTCACCTGTCACACTGACTGATTTTCTACCTGCTCCTTCTATAACACCTGGAAAGCTCATTGATCTACCTGATAAATCCATGGCCAAAAGCTCTGGAATTCAAGAGATCTAATTCTGGGACATAAAATCCCTGGCTGACTCTGTGAAAAAAGCCATTTGTTCTTATTTTGTTCCATCTCACAAGCTTCGTAGATTTGGCATAAATGTAACCTAAGAAGGGCTGTCAGATACTCTAAGCACTGACAATTCAAGACAGTTTATGTCTTTACTCCATATCAAAAGAACCCCATCCTTTTTGTGTGTTCAATTTTTTCTTGCTTGTCCTATCATGCCTGTGAAATCTGTCAATCATGTATCCTCTAACCACCACACAAATAATGTGGTGACCAGCCAGCTCAGCAATAGGAGCTTCCCTTATATGGTTTGTTCTCTGGCTCTGTCAGCTATCCCAAACCTCAAAGGCCAACTTAAAGACTTACTTCCAGAATAAAATATTTAACTGTACATAAGGTGCATTTGAGGTATGCCAAAGCCCTGTGCTATTTCCTTCTAGCATCAGGAAAACCAGGTTAGTGGAAGAGGCTACCCAGAACACTAACTCTTCTGCCAGCTAAGGGGTAAGTCAAGGCCAAGTATAACAAATGGCAGCTGACAAATGGCCACGTGTGATGAATTGTTCACACTTTATATTTTGGAGTTGCTGACTGGGAGACATGGAATTCTAAGCAAGAAAACTAACTTTCTAACTACCACCATTTTCTAGCATCAGAAATAAATAAGCAGGTGTAAACTTTAGCTAATCCACTTGGGAGAAAGTACAGCAGTAGAACTTGTTGACCTTCAGGCCAAGTGATTGTTTTGCCTTCTGAATTATGACCATGAAAAATTTATGGGATTCCAGTAGATGATGATTATCAGAAATTTCTTTTCCAATGCCCAATAATTCCTTTTGGATTTGGTCCATTGACCTTTGAGCTGGTAATGAGCTTTTTGAAATATTTTTGTCAACTATTGTGTTAAAGGCCTTAAGAATGGCCAGTTATGACAGTCACTTTAGGTAAATGGTTTAGGATTATGTACTGTAGATTCCAGGAATATAAAAATAATAAAGCAGAAATCATGAGATTTAAGAAAAAAAAAGAGGTGAAAGGATGATCTTCTAATAAATAAATAATGTGAAATGAGAGACAAGTTTTCCAGATTTCAAGACTCCTTTTACAGCCAAGGGCAAGTTATAAAGGAAATATTGATTGAAGTAGTCACTGGCTAGCTGTGGGACGTTTTTCAAGTATGTTCACTTCTGTGATTCAATGCCATTGGAAATACAAAGGACACCAAGATATATCTGTGAATCATTCATGGGATAACTTTAAAATGTTCTCTTTAATTGGTGATGACAGCTGAGGGGCTAGTTTAGGGGTCTCAGTGGACTGGATTGGATCAAGTTCACCAGAGATAGTGTTCAATAACCCAGCACTTGGGAAAAAAGCCTTCCCATCTCATCTGAATGGCAGCATGTGTAAACTCTCTGAGCTGGCTGAAAAACACCCTTTTGACTTTTAGAAGAGATATTTTTAAAGTGCAGATGATTGAATCAATGTGTTTTCTAGAGAAAAAGACGTAAAGAAAATTGACTCCACAGAGAGCAAAGGCCTTTACCATATTAAAGAAAAGGAAATGAAAAATGATATGCTTGACTCTCCCAGGGAGTCAGAGAATGCACTTTTTTAGACAGTATAATAAGGTGCTGCATTTTTCAAATCATATGTTTTCTCCCAGAATGCCAGGTCCCATGTGGGGGAATTTTAGGCCCAAACTTATAGCACCCAAGTTGTCTCTCTATCCTTGCCTTGTCTCTCAGTTGCATCATGGTAGTCAGTTTTCTGTTACTATAACAAAGGACCCAAGAGAAGCAACTTAAAAAGTGGAAAGGTTTCTTTTACCTCATAGTTTTAGAGATTTTGACCCAAGGTCAGTGGGCCATATTGCCCTTGTCCTATGATAACACAGAATACCATGGCAGAGAATGTGTGGTGGAGCAAACTTTTTATATTATGGCAATAGGGAAACAAGGAGAGGAAAGGAAGACGGGGGTCCCACAACTCTGTTCTAAGGCACACCTAAGATTCCTCACGAGACCTTCCCCACCTCCAAAATGATTCATCACATCTGAATAGTGCCATGGTCTAGGATCTAGTGTGGCCCTTTCACATATGAGGAGACATTTTTGATCCAAACTACAGCATGTACGTAGAAAAATAACTTTGCGAAGACCTAGGAGAGTGCCCAGTGACCCAAAATGACAGTCAGAGGAAAATGGCAATCTGGACTTGCACCATAGCCTCAATCGAGATTTCTATACTCTCTGTCTGCCTGTCTTCTCTCCTTGTTGCCCTGTGGCCAAACCCAAACTCCCAACTACAGAGGTCAGAGAGTCTAGCAGGTAGTCATATTGCTGAGTTTAGAAGGTAGCTGTGACTGTCATCCAGAAGCAGCACATCATGGCCTGAGTCACTCAGCAAACTTTTAGTTTTCATTTCATTCATTTGCTCATTCACTTACTTTATTAGTTGCTAGTGCAAAGTGGTAGCTACACCAGAATGGTGAGCACAGAATGAAAAATATTTAACCACCTCTCATTATCTTTACAGCTATCTCTCCATTCCAAATCATTATCAATTCTCACTTGGATTATTTTGATTGTCTCTAATTGGTTCTCTCCTCTGTCCTTTATCCCCTTTCAATATATTCTCTACAAGGGGTCAATCTTGTGAGAACAGTATTGACCACATCACACCTCTGTTCTAGAGCCTGCGATGGCTTCTTATTTCATTCTGAGTGGAAGGCAAAGTCTTCACAATGACCTCCAAGGGTCTGGATGATCTGGCTCCTGGCTCAATTTCTCACATCTCCTACTGTTCTTCTCCTTGTTTATTTTGCTTCAGCCCTAGTGGTCTTCCTGCTGGTGGCTGACATGCCGGGCCTTTACGCTTCCTCGTTCTCTGCATGCAATGGGCTTGCTTTGAAATCCTCTGGGCCAGTCTGTTCATTTCCTTCAGGCCTTTCCTTAGAAGTCATCTTTCTTAGAAAGGACTTCCTAAAATTTTACCTTACCTCCAAGCTTGTTGAGTTAATGAAGGCTTTGTTCAGACTCTTCTAACTTTTAAGGTATAACTATCTTCCTTCCTGTTATGTTCTTGAGGAATTATACTATTGCTCCTTTTCGCCCATTGTGTACCCCTTTTCAATATGTATTCAGAAATGAAGTCCTGGAAGTTATAGGCCCCTGGGAACACTACTGTACTATAACTATTAGTTAATATAGGAATTAGGATTGGCATACCAAGAAGGCTCACTACACCTGTTCAGTTAACTTTGCCTGGGATTACTTTAAATAGCCATGTGTGGGATTAAACTTGACATAGGCTTTTCATGGAAGCACTGTGTTCTATACAAATAAAAGACAAGTGACAAATTGGAAGAAATATTTGTAAATCCATTCTGATAAAGGGATGATATGTATAATATGCAAACAATCCATTAAAACTCAATAACAAGAAAGCCACAACTCCATTGAAACGTAAAGATATGAAAAGACTTCTCACCAAAACAGATACACAGATGGCAAATATGTATATGCAAAGATGCTCAACATCATATGTCATTAGATAATTGCAAATTAAAAATCAGACACCATCACATACCTAATTAGAGTGGCTAAAATCCAAATGCTGACTACAACTGCAGGTGAGGAGGTAGAGCAACAGGAATTCTCATTTTGGTTGCTGGTGTGAAAAACTGGTGTTGCCACTTAGGAGTCAGTTTGTCAGTTTCTTACAAACATAATTCATTCTTATTATATGATCCAATATTCATGATATTAATTACTCCACCAAATCATTGAAAACACAGGTACACACAAAAATCTGCACACCGATGTCTACAGCAACTTTATTCAGTTGCTAAACTTGGGAGCAACCAAGATATCCTTCAATGGGTGAAGTGTGTAAACCAACTGTGGTACATCCAGACGATGGGATAGTATCCAGCAGTAAAAGGAAATGAGCTATCAAATCACAAGAAGAAATACAAGAAACTTGAATGCATATTACTAAGTGATCAAAGTCAATCTGAAAATACTATAAACTGTACAATTCAAATCATGTGCTATTCTGGAAAACATAAAACTATGCAGATGGTAAAAGACATCAGTGGTCACTCAGGGTTCAGAGAGATGAAGGGAGAGATGAAAAACTGGAGAACAGGGACTTTTAGAGCAGTGAAACTATTTTATATCATAACATAATAGTGGGAACCTGACATTTATGCATTTGCCAAATTCTATGGAACTATACAACCAAAAGGGAATCTTAATGAAATCTATGAACAGTGTATCAATATTGGTTCATCAATAGTAACAAATATACCACCCTAATGCCAGATGCTAAGTATAGGGGAAATTGGTGTGGCTAGCCCAGGGATTACATGGGAACCCTGTTTTCTTGGTTCAGATTTTCTGGAAATATAAAATTGATATAAAAATAAAATATTTTTTAATAAAAAACTAAGTGAAGGTCTTTCACAAAGGCAGTGTGTTCTTCTAATATAGGTCACTGGTGGTGAAGAGGAAGTGTGGGATGCAGATGCCAGTTTGGGAGTGGCTCCTGCCTGTCCCACAAGTCCTCATTCATTTCACAGAATGAATGAAGCTGTTGGCCTACTGAGGAGAAGTTGATTCCAGAGTTGATTTCCCATTCATGTGAAATAGTAAGCTCCCTTGAAGACCCATGTGAAAAGTATGGTGTCCCTAAAACTATCCAAAGTTTTCTCTGATAAAAAATGACTAAGATGGGAGACTGGCCAAGGTGACACTACATCCTGGAGTTCAGACTTGATCAGCCCGGGATACTGCAGCAGCAGGCTCCTTCATGGAGGGCTCAGCCAGCCTTTGTGTAATCACCCATATCTGGAGCTCCACAGAAACGTGGAAATTGAGCCTAGCATGCATTGTTCTAGGTCATTTAAGTCTGAAGACAAAGCTTAGGCCTTTTTGCCTGAGGCTTCTGAAAGATGGCTGGTCTGCTCTAGACAGAATGCAATTGCTTTGAATCTAGCAAACACAGATTGAGCCACAAGTTGGAGATTGTTGACTGAATGTGGATGTAGTTGTCAAATCTGCAATGGCCCGAGGCCCTCTGGTGGCCTGCTTAATCTAGGAGTCAGGGTGAGAGGGTACTGGAGTTAATGGGAGGAAAATTATATTACCTCTTAGTACAGTAAGCAGAGCCCAATGTGGTCTTCCTTATTCATGCTAGAACCAAATGTCAACCAACTTTGATTGAAAGAAATCAGCAGCCCCAGACTGGATTATAAACAAAGGTGACTTGCTTTTCTTGGATAAAATATTAAAGCAAAAGTATTTTAAGTAAGTAGACTTCATAACACTGGAAATTGGCCTCTTGAGCAGAGTCATTATCAGAAAAACAATTATAGGAAGACTATAAATTATTCTTCAAGAATATGAGAATGTACAAATGCCACTCTAGCTGTAACTATTCCCCCAAACAGTAAGTGTTTTCCTAAGATGGAAGACAAGAGGGAAGAAGAACCCAAGTATCTAATCAGAAGTTGTAACCTCAGAGCATGTAACTCCAGAGAGTTAGATCTTATAATAAAATCATTAATACAGCTTAATGAAACAGACTTCTTGGAGCCTCAGACCCTGATGAGCTGAGGAACCTACATGAAAAACACATTTGCCTTTTTGTTCTTACTGGGATTAACAACAACCACTGAAACAAAACAAAACAAAAAACAAAAAACAAAAAAATTGAGGCAAAGGAAAACAATCTCTTTGGTGGTACATTGGTGCCTGATTTTTGATGGAAAGTTATGTGCAAGACAGGCCATGACCTGAACTATAGAACAGTCCATTAAAACGTCTGAGGGGAATTTTATTATATCCACAGTGTGGGTCAATGTCAATGAAGGGCAAGTAAGATTTCTGATCTTGTGAGAAAGTGTACCAGACCTTGACTCTGTGGAATCAGAGGAATGTATGTTTAGAAGCTGTTTTCCTGAGTGTGAGGATGGGTTGCCCCATGACAACACCCTACGCTTGCCCAAAGCATCCTGCGCAGTCTGGGGTTAGCCTTCCTTTTAAAGTAGTAAAATCTAGTCATATAATTATCTTGCTTAAAACCTTCAAAGCCTCATGAGGCTTTTACAGTAATGTTCAAGAGCTTCCATAGGCCTCTGAGGCCATGCACCTGCTTCTGGCTCCACTCTGCAGCTTTGTACTCTGCCCCCACATTTTTCTCCCTGTTGCAGTCTCAAGACCTCTCTGCTGCATGAACTGCACAAACAGCTCGTCTTTCAGTCTGGAGTATCTTTTCCTGACCCAGCTCTCCCCACTGCACACTTAGATGACCAATTCCACTCATTATTGAGGTGTCTGGTTTAATGATACTTTGAGAGGAACTTCCTTACCTCACATTCCCAAAGGTAGGGTACCTGAAGTTCTGTTATTACATTGTACATTTACTTTCCATCACCATCCTAATTGTAATTATTGGTTGATTTCCTTCCTTTTTCTACTGACAATTCCATAGGATTATGAATTGCTTCTGCCCTAGACAATACTTCCCACTACTGGCACAGAGTAGATGGTAAAGAAACACATTCTGAAGACTGAATGACTCATAAACTTGATCCTTGTCATTTTAGTTTCATATTGGGATGGTATGATGAAATTGCATGCTGAAAGTTTCTTCAAAAGCAAATATTTTAAGCATAATAAAGGATCTCACTTTTTTTTCTTTCTTCATGTAGAAAAGCATAGAACTCGCAGAGAAAAAATTGTGAGAATTCAGTCATCATGGATATGAGGTGTCTTCCAAATGCTCCCGCGTTAGTACAGGAATATTCAGAGGTGGAAGGATTAGGTTGTGGGAGCTGGAACCTAATCAGTCCATTCTAGTTTGAGTGGACTGACTGGGTGGTAACTGTGGGCAGGTGGGGTGTTGCTGGAGGAGGGAGATTTTCTTGGAAGGGTTCATCTTCCCTGTATCCCTTCTCTCTCCCTGCTTCCTAGCTGTTGTGGGCAGAACCCTCTGCTATACCCTTCTGATATGATGTTCTGCCTCATCTTGGGCCCAGAGCAATGGAGTCAGTGACCATGGACTAAACCTCTGAAACAAAACAAGCCAAAAATAAACTTTTACTCTTATAATTTGTTCTTGTCAGGTATTTTAGTCACTGTGATGAAAAGCTGACTAACACACAGATAAGTGGAACCATGTTTCACTCTTGCCTAATCCATCAATGTGTCCTAGTCAGCAGACTGCTTCATCAATTTGTTTCTCTTCTTCTGAATAAGCTTAGGGCCTGGTGCAATTCTTGGTGCTATAGCTGGAATATGGTTTGTCTCTTCCGAAACTCATGGTGAAATTCAATCCATATTATGAGACATTAAGAGGTGCACACTTTAAGAGGAATTAGGGCTCTACCCTCATAAATGGATTAATCCATTCATGGTTAATGGTTAATGGGTTATCTCCAGATTGAATTTGCTAGCCAGTTTGGCTAAGTCTCTGGGGGCACTCCCTGTCTTTCCACATGAGATGTTCTATGATATGCCCAGATTCTGCTAGCAGGAGCGTCATCACCAGTTGTAACCCCTCTATTTTGGACCCAAATCACCTAAGCTGTTATATTATTGGCAATGGAAAAAAGACTCAGACACTTGGTAACACTACAAAGAATGGCACATCAAAATATTCCAAAAGCAGGGCTATTTTGTGTCCACAATTTAGTGTGAAAGACAAGTGTCCAAAATATAACACTTTTCCCAAGAAGATTTTGGGTCAAATACTCTTGATATCTCAACACAGCTTGGCAAGGCTAATTCATTTAGATATATAATTCATATATCTTAGTGCTTTGGTTTCTAAGACTTTCTGAGTTTTGGGAAGAAGAGTTTCTATTCTAAATTCAGAAAAGGCAGAACTCTTCTAGCTGCTAAAGGACAGAGTCTGTGAGATGTTCCTCATTCCATCACTCACAGACTCAAGGCTCAATTTGTGAAAAGAAGACTCTCTTGCTTCCTTAGAAATTAACACCTTTGTGCTATGAATAGAATGTTTGTGTCCATCAAAAAGTCAGATGCTGAAATCCTAATCCCAACATTATAGTGCTAGGAGGTGGGAGCTTTGGGGGGTAATTGAGTCACAAGGGTGGGGTCTTCATAATGTAAATGATCTTTTAAGAGCAAGGAGTGAGATGATCTTTCTCTCCAGCAGGTAGAGATAGAGCAAGAAGACAGCCTCTGTAAACCAGGAAGAGAACCCAACAATGCTTGCACCCTGATCTTGGACCTTCAGATTCCAGCACCAAAGTAAGTAAGTTTCTGATGTTTAAGTCACCCAGTCTATTATCATATTGACTAAGACACTTGGCAATGTATGTAGTTAGCTCTTGAGTTTGAATTAAGAGACATAATATAGATTATGATATTTTATATACTTATACCAAGTACTAATAAGTATTTGTAAATGTATTAATATTAGTTTCTTCTAATATTAACATTATATGCTCCTTATTCAGTAAATGAAATATTATGAAGAAAATTCATGTTTTCTTAAACATTGGAGATTTTCTCCCACCTCCATGCTCTGATTGAGTGTTAATTTTTATTTTCTAGAATTATGATTGCAAATGCAAAAACTGTAAGAGACTGAAATTAAACAACAACAACAACAAGAGACCCAAGGGCATAATCTAAAAGTTTTCTTACCTTTTAAATTACTAATATGATTTATTTTCCTTTCACTTTTTCTTCCCTCTAAAATTAAAGCAAAACATTCCAACTGAGTAAATTATCCAATTTGAGAAGGTCATCTTGGGAGAAGTTTAGTCATAAATTTAAGAGATATAAGAACAATGAAATCTTTAACTGTGTCTCATCTTGTATTCAACTAGTTGAGTTTTTCCTGGTCTAAGCATAGGTTGGAGAGAAAAAAAATCTCAAAATCAAATTTACCTTATCTATTGATGTCTGGGATGCAAGAGTTTTTATAGAGTTTGAGAAATAAATTTATAAATTGTGTGTGTCTGATTTTCTGATCCCAAGCAATTCCCTATAGAAGAATAACTTCTGTTTTATTAATACTTTATTTTTATTATCTGCCAGCTCTGATGCAGAAATTATATTTCTAGGAAGATAAAGTTGGCCTGTTATAGCCAATAGCCAGGGAATTGCAAGCAAAAGCAAGTTACGTGAATAAAGATGGGAAATGAAAAAAGACCAAAATTGTGTTGCTTATTTGCTAACCAGCAAAGGAAGATTTACTTGCAGGTGAAATAGGCAAAAATAGTGACAGGTGCAAAACATGAGCAATTTATACATAAGGAAGCTAACATCCTGGGTCTTCTAGATGACTGATATTAGACACACACATGCACACTTCAATCTGTAAAGTATGGTTGTGAGGCAAATCTTATTATAGATGTTAGGCTGTTTGCCATATAGTCAGTAAAGAATTCAAATCAAGCCTTTCTTATTTCAAAACTATGACCTTTGTATAATGCTCATCTCTCTATCACATAAAAATAATTAGATTTTGAGCATATTTAGGAATGAAATAGTGAGGAAGTATGACTGTCTAGATGAATCTGGGTGAAAAAAACTCCTAAGAATTCAAAATAACAACACTTCCTACAGGTGGGTTTGAAAACCTTAAATTAAAAATTGTATTAGTCTCATTTTATCCCTTAGGCCAATCAAGCAAGCACATAAACATATAAAAACCCACAAAATACACATGAAGCAAAGCACCATGAATGAGAACTATGGCAATTAACAATCTATGGAATGAGACCTGCAAAACCTCAGGTATTGACATTGTCAGAGAATATAAAATATATTCAGAATGACTTAAAACAGAAAAAATACTCTTTAAAATTTGAGAACAGATCAACAGAGTATGAAATGACTAAACAGTTTTGTCAAAGAAACAACTGGAATTTCTTTTTTTTTTATTTAGGCTTACTTGTTAACAGTGTAAATTGATTCATTGTACATAGATAGAGGATAACATATCAATTCTCTAGTTGTAAGTTGTATAGAATCACAACATATATGCAGTCGTACATAAAGTTAGGGTTATTATGACCATCATATTCCATCACTCTTGCTGTCCCCATGCCCCCCCCCCTTACCCCTGTGAACAGAGATCCACCATTGTTCCCATGTCCTTCCCCACATTGTGGATCAGCATCCACTTATCAACGAGTACATTCGGCATTTGGTTTTCTGAGATTGGCTTACTTCACTTAGCATGATATTCTCCAACTCCATCCATTTACCTGCAAATGCCATAATTTTATCCTTTCCTATTGCTGAGTAATATTCCATTGTGTATATATACCACAGTTTCTTTATCCAGTCATCTATCGAAGGGCAACTAGGTTGGTTCCACAGGTTAGCTATTGTGAATTGGGCTGCTATAAACATTGAAGTGGCTGCAGCACTGTAGTATGCTGTTTTTAAGTCTTTTGGGTATAGACCTAGGAGTGGGATAGTAGGCTCAAATGGTGGTTCCATTCCAAGTTTTCTAAGGAATCTCCATACTGCTTTCCAGATTGGTTGTACCAATTTGCAGTTCCACCAGCAATGTATGAGTGTGCCTTTTTCCCCACAACCTCGCTGACACTTATTGTTGTTTGTATTCTTGATAATTGCCATTCTGACTGGCATGAGATGGAATCTTAGGATAGTTTTGATTTGCATTTCTCTGATTGCTAAAGATGTTGAACATTTTTTCATATGTCTGTTGATGGATTGTATATCTTCTTCTGTGAAGTTTGTGTTCAGCTCTTTGGCCCATTTATTGATTGGGTTGTTAGGTTTTTTGGTGTTAAGTTTTTTGAGTTCTTTATATATCCTGGAGATTAGTGCTCTGTCAGATGTGTGTGTGGCAAAGATTTGTTCCCAGGATGTCGGCTCTCTGTTTACTTCATTGATTATTTCTTTTGCTGAGAAGAAGCTTTTTAGTTTGAGTCCATCCCATTTGTTGATTCTTGATTTTACTTGTTGTGCTATAGGAGTCTTGTTAAGGAAGTATGGTCCTAATCCGACATGATGAAGATTTGGGCCTATTTTTTCTTCTATTAGACGTTGGGTTTCTGGTCTGATTCCCAGGTCCTTGATTCACTTTGAGTTGAATTTTGTGCATGGTGAGAGATAGGGGTTTAGTTTTATTTTGCTGCATATGGATTTCCAGTTTTCCCAGCACCATTTGTTGAAGAGGCTGTCTTTTCTCCAGTGTACGTGTTTGGCTCCTTTATCTAGTATAAGGTAACTGTATGTAAGTGGGTTTGTCTCTTTGTCTTCTATTCAATACCATTGGTCTACATGTCTATTTTGATGCCAGTACCATGCCGTTTTTGTTACTATAGCTTTGTAGTATAATCTGAAGTCAGGTATTGTGATGCCTCCTGCTTCACTCTTCTTGCTAAGGATTGCTTTGGCTATTCTGGGTCTCTTATTCTTCCAAATGAATTTCATGATTGCCTTTTCTATTTCTATAAGGAATGAC